>CAEFZX010026598.1:0-65391 GCA_903066825.1 Alfaro cultratus | reverse complement strand
AAGCGGATGTTGCCATGGGTCATGGTCCTTATAAAGGAAAGCTTGATAGTGATTGGCTGTGACGGGGCATTGCTCAATGCGGACAGGCTGGTGGCTTATGAATGTGACACAGTGATTGGATAATGCAGGTGAAGCTGAAGAGTCTTCCAGTTTTAATTTACGTCGAGGCTTCATTTCAACTCAGTTAATTTTCTATTTGATCTTAACATGTTTGTACAAGTTGTTTTTTTTGTTTGTTTGTTTTTTTGTACAAATTTTACTGACTAAATATTTTTTTTAATGTGCGGACAAAAACATAAATAAATTTGGTGAAATAAGGCATTTCAATGGGAAATGGTAACCACGAATAACAGCTGCATCTAATTACCCAAAATCGAGCTTAATGCTAAACGGCTAACTTTTAGCTCTCCACAATACGAATAAACTATACCAAACGACCATAATATTCAACAGGACAAAGTACAAATGCAGCTCTTAGGCATTTATGAAATCGAACTAAACCACCAACAGTATTACTTACATTCAATGGACGCACAAAGTACAAAGAGGTAATGAACGAAGTCTGCGTTGATATCAATACTACGGTACTCAATACTCAGATCTATGAATAAAATTTTTGATCGAGGAGCCACCCAGTGGCGGAAATGAAATACTACATATCAAACACCTTGACAAAGGAAAACCAAACAAGAGGGCTGAAAACAATTAACTGTCTTTTGTACACCACAATTGAACTGAGTCTACCAAACTATTAGGTGTAAAGTAACCCTTAATGGAGTTACTGCAAGTCAAGGCATACACTTGATTTTCTGAGCTAAAACAATGACATTGAAGCAGATAATCTAATTTAAATATTTGGAACCATACATACCCTTCTTCACAGGTTAATGTTGCCACTGCACCAAACAGAGTACCCTGCCTGGTGTCAAATATAGTGTGTGGTTCTGGTTTAAGGGGACCACAGTCTTTCCCTTTGATTAAAAAAAACAACAAAAACAAAACAAAGAACAGCAGTCATCAGTGTGGGATTATCTTGAGCCAAGATGACAATGTAAAGCATGCTGGATAACTGTGTTTGTCAGATGTAAATTGCAAGTTAGGCAGGACTCACTCCGGCAGTTGATATCTGGCTTAGTCCACTTCCCATCGACGCAGGTCACATCCCCTGTGCCATTTATGTAATCATTTCCAAGTCTGCACTCATATCTGACCACAGTACCATCAGGGAATCTATCTCTTAGGAGGGATTTCTCTGTGAGAACTATGAGCTCTCCATGTTGAGGTACGGGACAATCAGCTAGGAGGAAACAAAAATTAAGAAAAATCACACACAAACACACACACACACACATAAAAGCTAAGCTGTTATTGTGGTAATGGGTTATTTTAAAGTGATTCTACAAAATATGTTGAAAGAATAAATTTGTTGAATTTTATGTTTGCACACGCAAAGGTGAACTAACAAGAAAAACAAATACCGAGATCTAGTAACTTGTTATTGTATACACATTACATAATTAATAATATACTCTACAGGCATAATCTTGCAAGATCCTTGTAAATAAGGATTTAATTTAGATAAAACAGCAGACTAAAAAGCCAGCTAAAAATATTTAATGGAGCCTTACAAGTACTAAACATAGTCTTTCCTTCATATACTGTAGCTTCAGCGTTTTGAATAATAAATGTTTTTAAACATCCCACCTAGCAAACAAATGTTCAGAGGACATTCAATGATTGTCATCTGAAAATCAAACTTTGCTCCACAAGTCCAAAAATAAATGAGTAGGGCGGGAGACGTTCATAAAATGCTTTCAAATAAATGCTTTTACAAAACTTCTACTTAGGCTCCTCACCTGGCAAAGCCATATCCTCTCAATTCAGAGAACGATTACATGTCCGATTTTCTCACTTCCTTTCATGCATGATGTGCATTTAATTTATTTAGACATTTCTTGAAGGAGAACTTAAACCTCCTGTAGTCCTAAGAGACGGGGTCCATTGGAACCTGTAAGCGTTTTGCACAGTGCACGGTCCGGAGGGGTCGCACTGACCCTGAATGTACTTTTATGAGGCTAAATTTGTGTGTGCTATCGAGAATTGACAGGACACCACAATAACTTCCCCGTTGTCCAGCCGTGACATCTGGCTTGCTCATCCCGAACATTGCGCAGAGACTGCAGGAGGGTTAGATAAATGCCCAAGAAGTGCTTTTTTAAAAAAAAAAACAAAAAAAAAAAAAAAACATTTATTCCACACTGGCTGAGGTATCCCTCTCCAATTTCCAGTTCTTCTTTCTCTTCGACTTTTAGTATTATCATTTATTTATTAACGGCATCTATATCCGATATATTCAAACCTATAGCCAGTACAGAAGAAGTAAGCTGTGTCAAAAAAAGTAATATAATGAACAAATGAGATTATACACAAAGGACAAAAAGAAACAAACAAAAAAAAAGATATAGCCAACAGAGGGTTAAAATGTTATATCACTGCAATATAACCTAAAAGAAGTTGCCTACCTGAATTTCTGGATTATTTTCAGGTTTCTGGAACAAAGTTTATTTTTTTTATTTTTTTTATTTTTTAAGAACTGCATGTTTTAAAATGCTTACGTTTTTCTTGATATATTTCATCTTTTTTTTTTTTAATTTCCAAATCTCTTTGGATAAAAACTGATGCTCTGTACCAGTTAATCTTTTTTACTGATATCTCTTCTTACATACAATTATACACTGCAAAGTGTTTTTTCATAAAAAAATTTAAAAAAAAAATTTAAAAAAAAAAATCATTACTTTTGACTTTGCGGTCATTACAGATTATTTGACATAACGCTCGCGAAACGTCCGCAGACAACGTCTGACGGCTGTTTAACAGTGTGTCCCTTTGACGTTCCGCGACCGTCGTCATGACAACAATCAGGGAACGTAGGGTGAACGTTTAATGCTACTCGGGATCCTCCTACTGTATTAACGCACACCTATGTCTTGCCTTCTAAATGTTTCCCCCAAACAAAATTAATACATTTCTAATATGTTTACCGTTAGATGTATTTTCAAATTTAGCAATGTGGCATTTAAAAGAAAGAAAAAAACATTATTAGCCATTATTATTTTTGAACACAATCCTTCGGGAAGCTAACAATAAAAAAAATTCAATAAATGTAAAAGCTGAGACGCTGGTTTGGACAATAGTTGTTAAAAATCCAATTTATTTTTAAATAAAGTTGCTCTTATTTGTTAGTGACCCTGACATCATGAACTTTTATATCAAAGGCTAGTACAGCAAAATCAAGTCTATTTGCATCGTACTACTGACCTGCAACATTCCCGATAAATAGGTACAGGATGAGGAGTTTTCTCTGTCTGCTGGTGTCCAGTAAAACCTTCATAACATAGTGTGGAAGGAGACAAACTGTCCTGATAAAGCAGTATCTACCTTAGTCCAACTTCAGACATGGAGATGGTGTATAGAGGCTCTCCTCACAGTGTAAACGATTCTCCCTCCACTGAAAACTAGAATTCACTTTATTGGTCAAGTCAATACTGTACAGTTAGTTAGTAGAGGCAAATGGGCTGAGGTAGAAAGATTTCAAAATAAAAGTCTTGGGTTTTTCTATAAATGCTGTTTTGGAAAACTAATTCATGGTTTACTGTTTTTCTTCAAAGTTAAGCACAACTTTCACAAAAATATCATGGCATGCTATTGTTATATAAATAAAAGTTCTGCAATTCACCCTGAGAAACTGAAAAAAATATATTCCTGTAGACATAAATTCCTCCAATCACATAAGTAGTGCTGGTGTTTTCTTTCCACCAGTATCATCAAATCTGCTTTTGAGTGAGTTTGTCTTAACCACTTATCCATTATTATTTTTTAACACAATCCATAGAGTACACTTTACAGCAAAAAACTTGTTTATATGCAGTTTCTTGCGGACCACTAGGGGGCGCCCGCAGACCATCTCAGTCTGTCAGGACTGACCTAGATGAATTAATAAATTGAAGCAATTTGATTTAATTCAGTGACAGTCATCAACCAGACGTGATCTGATTATTGTTTTTGACAATCTAAAAGATTCAGAACAAGGACACAGAAAATCATATTTTCAGTAAAGTTTTATTTTTAGTGCATGAACAGAATTCTATGTCAAGGTCATAGCCTAACCTTTTCAACCCATTTTTAAATATTTTCTCTTAATTTTTTTTTTACATAAAAAAATAATAGAGCAATTTTAATATACCTCTATTTTTTCTTCTCCCCAAAAGAGCACTCAGCAGGTTTGTTTATAAAGGTGCTGTACAATGTACAAACATTTACATCTACTGGTCCTACAGAATGTAGAAGGTACCACAAGGAGTTCTTTTTTCTAATGAAGCAATGCAAGGCCACAGTATGATGCAGAGATGACATAGAAAATGGTCAGAACAAAAGAGTCTGGAAGTCAAACAGTGCAGGGGAGATCGAGTAGAGTTGTATCCTTCTCAGGACCAGAGTGGACAACCTGTACGTGGTGTTCAGAGCTGGATTTACTCAAACATACCAATCAAACTATTGCACAAAACTCATAGCGTAAGCAGACTTGTAAACTGAAAACAACTTGATACAATCAAAGTTTACCCTCCACTTGGTTTTCATTAATATTAATCTTATCACATATTTGCTACAATACTGTGTTCCCTGAGCTCATCTGAGTGTGTCTTAAATTGTATATTTCAATTTCTCAGATTTCACTGTTTTAATTTCAAATTTGTCATTTTCTATTTTCTCATAACTACCTGCTTTGCAACTCCATAAATGTATGTCGATGGCTTGCCTACACAAAAGCATTACATCAGCAGCATGGACAGTGTCTCAGTAAAACACTACATCACTCTGGCCTCTGTCATCCTTCAGGCTAGTCTAATGCACGACCACACAACAGGATAGACGAACGACATACAGTAGTCAGTTTCTCTGTAGTTAAACATAAAACAACCAGGAACATGACTCTGATCTGGTAAAGCTTTACATAAATTACCTTGAACCCTTTAGAAAACATGAAATGTCATTGTAAAATAAATAATATTACCATTGCATTACACAAAATGAATTGGTACTCAGTGAACATCATTAGTTAAATACAGCTCTTTCTGTTATGCTACAGGGGTAGATGCAGTGCAATGGAATTTAATAGATATCATTTGTAAATTATGACACATTCAAATATGTATATATATATATGTATATATAAGTATCTATAATATAACATATTTCACAATGAGACATATTTTGAGAGATTGCAAACATTTGGTACAGCAGTTTGAATGTCTATACAGTTCATGAAGTACTATGAAAAGTCTATGATAATTCCTACCAATGAAGTACAATAGGAATCAGATGAAGGATCTGATAACTTTAGTAACTGGGACATTTTAGTCTATATCAAAACATGGAATGGTTTGGCATATATATATATATATATATATATATATATATATATATATATATATATATATATATTCATCTGTAATCTCAATAAATTACACGCTCTGTTATTATACACATGGTAAACAAGATATCAAACCACAAGTTTCTGGTCTTTTTTAATGATGCTGAAAGAGTGCCATGATGAAACCCTCAGAACAGTCAGAAGTAACCATTAAAGTAAACACTTTTACACCAGTATTTCAATTCAGCCCAGTGCTAAGAATGAGAATTATAAACAAGGAAGCTGTTCATCCTGGGTGATGTGTAGAAAACGTGCAGTAAAATAAATTTAAGGACTAACAGCATGCACTTAAACAAGCCTGTAAGTAAAAAACAAAAAAAAAATATAGGTCTAAATGTCCACCAATGAGGCAAAATTAAACCATACGATAGCCGCAATGGGTGTTTACTACAAATCAAAGGCAGGGCCTTGATCCTTTCTTTGCATATGGGTCATTGCATTGTTATGTGTGGGAATGGTCGTTATTATTCCACAGGAGTTTGGCAGGATTGGCACATTTTCACATTTTAAGTTGTCTTTTCTGACAAGGCCCCAAGCGTGCCGCATGTGCTGAAGTCCCACACTGAAGATGCTGAAGCAGCGAACAAGGCAGAGGGAAGTGCTACATGTCACGTGATATCAAACTACTCCCAAAATATAAATCTGACCACAATCTAAGGATAATGACAACGGGTCAGCATGTTGCACATCTCTGTTTCATGGAAGATCTCTGACAAAGAACCCACTAATATGATGAAATTGTAAAGATTTAGTAGCAGTTTGTGTCAGGGTGATTTAATGTTCTGTCACTGAGGGTCACGAAGGACTTCTGCTTTGGTGAGGATTTTGGCAGAACTTGGTACTTTCCAAGGCCCAGGGCCAACAGTTCCCTTTTGACTCTGGGTGGTCCCTGGAATGCTGCCTGTAGAGGCCGCTACGTCCTCTTTATTACGATGTACTTTGAAGTTAGATGATTTACCATCTCTTCCTTTTGTCTCCTGTGGTGACATTTTAGAGTCCTTTCTGCTCCAAATATCTTTAAAAAATGACAAAGAGTCTCTTTTGTTACCAGTGTCTTTGCTGTTAGTCTTGTTTTCTGCAGGGTTGCCGTTAACTTCTCTGAGCTCAGAGTCTTTGCTTCTACTTGTTTGGCTCTCCCTCACCGTAACAGACTGCGTCCTGTGACGAAGAAACTCTCCCTCACTTCTTTTAAAGCTTTCTTGCTCAAGGCCAGGCCTTGTTCTTTTTTCATTTCCTAGTGTGTATCTTCTGATCTTAGGAGTTCCCTTCTCATCATTTTTATTTTCATTACCTAAGCTCTCTCTACTGAAAGGATCCTTTATTCTCCTGTGATGCCCTTGTTGATTCTCCATCTGCTGCAGGTTTGATACCGATTGAGGCCTAAATCGAGCCATCTCATGGTTCACAGTTTGTATTTTTGTATTACTCATCTGAGGCATTTTGCTCCTGCTTGGTGTTGCCTCCTCTGACTGGCTCACAGTCATTTTGGGACTCTGATGTTGCTCTTTGGCTTTAGGAAATGTCTCCCCTGTTTTCTTTGGGCTGCTTAGCTCTCTGGAGTCTGTTATGGTCCTGGTTCTCTTGGAGAACTTCAATTGATCATAAAGAAGAGGAGAGAGCCCGTTGATCGTCTTTTCTGCCCACTCATCACTCTCTTCCAACGAGCCCAAACCCCTGCTGTGACGGGGCTCATGGCCTTGCAGGGATTTAGTGTTCCCACTGCGAGAATGTTTCAGTTTGCCTGATAAAGTTGAAGAAAAAAAAGCGGAAGCCCCAGTGGGATATGGAGAGGACTGAGGTGATGTGTCAGAAAGAAACACCTCCTCAGAATTGCTTGTGGGTGAAATGGATTTTTGATAACGTCGATCTGAAAGAGAGACAAATGTTTTTCTTTTTTACATGTCAGCATCAGAATACCTCCATGGGGCATACAAGTATTTCATTTTGAGTATGTAACAGAGCGAACTTCAGTCACTCAGGTTAGTAGAAGTAGGAAAATGTGAGTAAGAAAAGAATTACCAAGGTTAAAGAGAAGAGACCAGCTTAAGCAGTGATGGTGTTAGTGTTGGTGCTCAGTGTAATAGCACGCAGTAGAGGCCGTGTTACCTGCATCAGGGGCAATGAAAGACCCAGAAGAAGCAAATGATTAGACATTTAACAAATAAAAACAACAAAAAAGATTTATTACATATTAGCTAGACACAAGTAAGTTTATTTCACTTGTAACCAGTTAGCAGCAATAAATATTTAATCAACTGCTTTTGTACAAGTCTTTTAAAAAATAAATTACAGGTGCTTCTCAGTAAATTATAATTTGATCATAAAGATGTTCATTTGCTCAGGAGTAATGTTTTTGTGACCCTGAATCTCTAAATGAAGTTTTATTCAAAATCCTCTGAAGGATTTAAACACAAGGAATGTGGTACTGTGTTACTCTGGTTGCCTGTGCTTTTTTCACAATACGCTTTTATTTCACTCAACCTTCTATTAATGTGCTTGTATTCGGTTCTCTGTGAATAACCAGCTTCTCTAGTTTTGACCTTTTGTGACTGACCATCTTTGCAGCAGGTATTGAAGACTGATAAACAAAAGTAATAGTGTGTGAGCTATTAGCTGTAAGCCATAATGTTTAAAATAAAATAGAAGAATACACTTGAAATATAAATATGGTATCTGTGTATCATGTATAATCCAATTGAACTGCTAAAATAAATTAACATATTTTTATTGCCATTCTAACATGGAGGAGCACCTGCTGTGTCACAGAGGGCTAAATCACAGTTTCTTACTAGAACCTGTTCATGTTATACATAGTTCATCTGTGAATCATCTGTGTTTTTAGCTGGCATGACACACACTTAATTGCATCTCAAATTATATGTTGTGTGGTGCCACAAGATATTAAGTCTTCAAGCAACTGTGATAGTCTTTGATATATAACAATTATCAGTTGTGATTAATCTACTTGTTTTTCAATCAAGTTCTACTATATTTACAAATGACACAGAGCAAAACCATCCCAATGTAATTTCTATTCAGTTTGCCGAATTAGCAGGTCCAGTTCATATCTAGTAACATTTGTGTCATTAGAATGCTTCATACACTCTCTGTGACCTTTATCTTGTATCTAAAGCCCGGATATCTCAGGGCGTAAGCCTCTAGTGCAGCAAGATTCTGTCCAACAGACTGAAAATACCATCGGTATGCGAAGTGTAAAATCATGACACTGACATCTGAAATATACCAGCCAACATATGCTGCATTCTAAACAGTCTTTTATGATATTAATATTTTGCTGACAATGTGATGGCAAATTAATTCCTTTTTACCACTTGCGTAAAATTGAGATTGTTATCTGTGAATTAACACTTAAGTTCCGATTTAATGTTACAGTTTGTTTAAAAATAAAGACAAAGACTACCTGGATGGATGACAGGAGGTGAATAAATCACAAAAAACTGTGTACTGTATATGACTGTTAAACAGAATAAACCCTCATTCGTCTTTGTGTATCCTCCAGGTTAAGGTCCAGGAGAGAATCAACAATTGTTCCTGGGAGTTTTGCTGTTGGCAAAGTTTGAAAAAAATTGAACTATCTCTAATATAAATCCAACACCAGTGCCTTGATCATCACAACCTCATATGGCAGGGCCTAACTTTATTTTTGGGAAAGTCAATGAAGTAACCTTGAGGCTTGAACATAAAATACAGGTGAATATCAAACTATGAAAATATCATTGCTAAATAAATTTACTTTAGCAGCTTGGTTCCAAAAGTGAAAATTATATAAAAAAATAAAAGGAATAATATTTTTTAAGCTTCTTTTTTGTTAATCTTGATTCTTATGGCTTACAGATGATGAAAATCCAAATTTGACTTTTTCAGAAAGTGAGAATTTTCCAACAAAAAATTAAAACAAAAAGTCCTGGTATGGCCTGTACAACACTGGGGAAGACAGTCACTGACTCAGTCGACAAGATATGCAGAACAAAAAGTGGTTGTTTCCATGAATATTAATGGAAAGTTGAGTAGAAGGTAAACTGTGTTAGAAAAAGGTGCACAGGCAATGGTAATAACCGTAGCATCAAGAGGATTTAAGAGCCAATGTACACAGACACATCTAGGATACAGTACCACATCCCTTGTGTTTAGGCCCTCCTGAGCCTCAGACTACATCAGAAATCTTTTACCTGCACTGAAGGGAAAAAACTGGACTGTTGCCCAATGATCCAAACTACGTTTTTTAGATTAAAATAAATTTTGCATTTCATTTAGACCCTGCAACGCAAATGATTTGAGCAACCTAGCAGTGCCAGAGGCTGAAAGGCTCCTCATCATTTTGCTGTGACACAGCAATTTATGCAAAAGGAACCAACCAACTTTTGAGCACACCTTTAATCTATACAGTACATGGACATGCATTCTAACGGAATGAAATGTCAGTGAAAAGTAAAAAAAAAAATCTAGATTTCTTTTCCCTGAAATTTCAGAGAAACAAAATTGGGGCTTATAAACAATTAACAGAATATTAAAATATAATAGTCTGGGTATATCAAATCCTAAATATTAGTTTCATTTTTTAATTGAATTGTTCAAATAAATAAAATTTTTGATTAAATTCAAATTTATTGTGATGCAACTGTTTGAGCAGAACAAAGAAGATTTATTCACTCAGCCATGTTATGGATACCTCTGTCACCTGATCTAATCCCACTGGGCTTGTTTGAAATAAGCTCAACTACAGAGTCTAAACCAAGCAGACTGTCAATGCACAACTGCTCTGGGAATGTTTGCAAACTGTACAGGGAGAGATTACAGAAAGCTTTCCCTAAATAACTCAGTGCTGCCATGGTGGAAATTGCAAAGCTGTAATTTAAGCCTATGGCGACAATTCAGAAGATGGAACATTAAACATTTATGCTGACTTGAATGATGGCATTTGGAACCAGTGCTTTAATGTTCACTGACATTTTTATAAGAATCCAATTAAATAAACTAGAGTTTTCATGCAAAACTTTGCACATTTTTAAAAACATTATCATTTATTAATTCAATTCAACCGAGAGAATAAATACCAAAGTTCCCAACTCTCTACTAATGCTTTTTCATCCAACATGGTATTAAATGGCACAATAGAGTTCTTCAAGGCACAAAGCCTGTCCAAGAGGCAAACTGAATATATAACTCACTTCCGTCCTGGGCCAGGCCTGCGCCAGGTCGGAGCAGCAGCACCACTTTGTTTCCTCCAGCTTGAATCAGATCAATTGCCCGTGTATGGGAAATGCCACGAGCCGGCTCCCCATTAATCTCCACTATCTCATCTCCAACCTGTCAGCAATGCAGAAACACACCAATGAACAGCTAACGTACTCTGCAGAGTGTTTGTGCACACTGACTCTCATTATCAGCGGATCTAAATTTTATGCTGCACGCAGATCCAGCTTTATAACACCCTATAGGCACTTTCTTTTAGTGAAGATGACAAAATAACTCTGGATAAACCCTGTAAACATGTCAGGCTGCTTGGCTTTAATCAACGCTGACATTCTTCACCATCCTTTGAAAGGCAAAGTCATGACCAGGGATCACAGTCTGGAAGGATGGAAGACTGCTTCACACAAAGAGGCTCTTAGTTTTTTGCTCATTTTAGAGTGTCATTCAAATTTTGATAATCTAATAATTTCTTTCCTAATTGTAAATTAAATTATGAAAGAAAATATATAGTGCCACCTTTCTGGAAATAAATTTAGTTACCGTAGCTGCATCCCTTTTGCATTATGACCGTTCTTCTCGTAAGGTTTAATTTATTCACCAAAAATCGATTTATGCAGTTTGTCTCTTATGACTGTGTTGTGATATGCAGACATATTTCACCTTTCAGAAGATGATTGTGCTAATCAGATGAGGAATCCATGTGAACTATAATATCATGTTGAAACCAGTAAAACTTGCTCATATTTAATGTGAAGACAAAGATTCTTAGCGCACTTACATGAATTCTTCCGTCCAGCTGAGCTGGTCCATCTTCTGCAAGCCTCAGGATATACAGGCCCATATTGTACTCCGTGCCCCCGCGCAAACTAAAACCAAAGCCTCTGGGGCCTCTCTCCAGCTCCACAGTCAGACAACCCTCCAATAAAGAAGAAAACTCTCAGAATGCACTTAAATATAACACAAAAATGCAGTCCAAATATCTTGCATGCATTCATTACACACCGTTGTGCAATTTGTGGAGTTTCAATGCACTCAAGATATTGATAGTTACCTGGTTGGGTCCTGTCACACACAGAGTTCCCTGCTCACCAGATGGAAGAGTTTTATGGTCAGACCAGTTGACTCCATCCCTTTTGTCCTCCATGTCCAGGTTATAACTAAACAAACATTGTTATTTATATTACTTACTGCAAATGAAATGCATCAGGAGACCAACTAAAAAAGCCATTATGTAAATCAGAGGTCCCCAAAGTCGGTCCTCGAGGGCAAGCATCCTGCACGTTTTAGTTCTCCCCTGGTAGTACCAACAACCTTTTCAGCATGCCAGTGTTCTTCTCAGGCCTTCTAATGAGCCATCATTTGATCCAGGTGCGTTAAACCAGGGAGAGAACTAAAACATGCAGGATGCCGGCCCTGGAGGACCGACTTTGGGGACCCCTGATGTAAATTATAAAACTTAAATGTACTGCTAGATACTTGCTGGAAGGAACAATTAGAATGGGAATAGTGTTTTTTGTTAGTTCTATTATAAATGTGTAATAATCATGTCTCTTTAGCTGACAGTTCTCAGCTTACTGGACACGTGCTTAGATTTTGTGCCTTATTTTGTAATGGGGTTTTGTTCAGATTAATATCTCACAGGTTATTGTAACAGTATTTCTGTGAAATTATAAAACCTCAAATGTATTTTTATTTAACAAAAGTAAAGTTCTATTCTGTTTTATTAATATTCATAACTGGGAAGTCCTCTTTGCATGAACAGCGAATAAAAATCTTTGCTCCAATAGGATATTTTGTGAGTTTTTTTCCCCTTCTCTTTCCTTCTGTATCTTACCGTTCATCATGAAGAGCTGATCTTTGTCCAATGGGCCTGTGTTGAAGAGCTGGACTCTGTTTAGCTGAACTTGCTCCCGATGGAGGGCCCTTGTATTCTGAAATAAATTTTTATCATACTGATTAATGCCTAATAATCAGAAAATCTAAAAGTCATTTCTAGCATGAATATTAATAACTTTAGTTGCAGAGATTTAATTTACACCGATATCAACTAAAGACTAAAAACTACATGTTGCTAGTCAGAAAAAGCAAACTAAGTCTATGAAAGCTGCATGCAAGTTGAAATTATTTCAGGGTAATATATTTGAGCAGCTAGATTGAATTGTGTGAAAGAAATGTCATGTGACAAAGTTAAAAATGGTCTTAAATGTAAAATGAAATTAAGAACTTGAAAATTAGAGTCAAAAATAAATTTATTAGCAGCTTTGTTGGAATGATGCTAGGAATGACTGGTCTGTAGTCAGTGTTGAATGGAGGGCGAGATTAGCAAATAATGAGGATCCATTCAGTGTCCATCACCTGCCTATGTTGGACATCTGTAAAGGCACCATTATTTTTAATGCTTTAAAATAACTTCTCACATCTAAACAAGATCTTTCTTTCTAAAACCCATCCACGTTTCAACAACACAAATAAAATTCCAAAAGTATTACAACAGCATCAGTGTCGTAAACATCCTGAATAACTGCATGCCATAGATTTCTTTGATCTGCTGGAAATATTCAGCTCCTTATTAAATAAAAATGTCAATAAAAAACAAATCTCCACCTAAGGTTATAAAAAAAATTACATCAGCCTAGAACAACCATTAAAACTATTTTCAGTTCCACAACACTTCCACAGTGTTGCTTGAGGTGATGCAACAGAGTGTTAACATTATCTTTTTAAAGCCACATTGTTGACATCAGATTTAAATTGAGCATTTAAATACAAAAGTATAACCTTAGGTCCAACATTTGATTTTATTTCGCTATATCCTTTTCACCTGTTTATTATTCCAAGATGACATAGACTTCAGGTCATTTTTTATTATTCTTTTGCATTACATGGACACACAATTACAATTTGCTTATTTATTAGGATTCTTCTGTGGATGAGGTAAAGGTTAATTTTTAATTTTCTAAATATTTTAGTTTGAAATAGCCTTAGAATACAATGTTAATGTATTTAGATATTCTGATTAGGTCAAAGCTTGATTACCTTAATTACCTTATGAACCTGCGATAACTAATTTCTCACATCCAAATTTTAATATTTAGCAACCAACTTTAACAAAAGGCAGGGATTATTATTAAGTTTTTTGTTTTTTTTTCTTTGCTTAAAAGATATTCACCATCCTCAGGAACCACAGTAAGGGTGACGACAGTGCCAGCCTCCTTGATAAGCTGAACAATGTCATTGTGAGAGAGCTCAATGATGGAGCGGCCATTGACTGCCGAGATACGATCCCCAACGTGGAGCAGGCCGCAGCGGTCAGTCGGACTGCCTTCAATGATACGTCCAATTTTGTGAGGGATAACTGAAATGACGGATGTGAAAAGTAATGAGACATTCAGATTAAACTCAGGTAGCAACATAAGATGTATCTAGAATATAACACTATTTTTGTTTGACATTGATATTTACACGTTCTACATTTACAAAACGTATTTATGTAAACATCCAGGTTTCAGATTTTAATAGATGTCTCTTAAAAAAAAAAACAAAGTTTGAAGTTTGATCCTCACCACCATATGGGGGTTTGCTCTTTGATGTGAGGATAACAAAGCCAAAGCCCTCGTTCTCTTTGCGGTGAAGTGTGATATCGAAAGACTCATGGTCCAGAGCGCTAGGCATTGGGAGGCGAGGTAGCTTTGGAGAACCGTTCACCAGCACTGGAGTCATTTCCTGAATGTCTTCATCTGTTGCTTCTGAGTGGAAAAAAACAGATTTTAAAACATTTGTATTTTATGCAAAAAAAAGTTTTAGAATGTTTTTGGTTCTATTTTTAAAAGATTTAGTACCGCAGGGAATGTTGAATAAGAAAGATAGTCAAGGTAAAAGCCCAATCGTGACGATGTTGATATAATTTTTGATATGACCTCTCAAATAAATTTGTGTCTTTATACTGACCTCTGTAGATGACCTTCCGACGAACAGTCAGCATGACCTGACCGTTACGGGCTGCATTGGTCATCAGGTCCAAAACTTGCTTGTGAGACCGACCTTTGACCATCACTCCGTCGATGCCAATGAGCTCATCTCCTGCTCTGAGACGACCGTCCTTCTCTGCAGCTCCGCTGGGCACTATGGCCCCGATGTAAACCTGGGGAAACACATTCTGATATCGGGTTAGGAAGGAACTAATGAGAAGGCAGAAGATGTTGCAGCTGTAAATCCTATGAGACAACAGTTAGCACTGCCACTTTGGCAGAATTTGATTTCAGTGCACTGAAATCAAATTTAGACAAAGCATAAAGATCTCAATTCAATCAATTCGATTTGACTGAGTTGAGATCTTTTTTTCTTTGTAGAAAAATGCATTATCCTGCTGAAACAGGCCACAGCTATCTGGGAACTGCACTCAGCCATCAATGTGATGTAAAACAAAATGGGACTCATGAGACAAGGCCACTTTCTTCCATTGCTCCACATGGTCCAGTTGTGGTTCTCATGCTCTCTTTTAATGGTGAATAGTGGTCCTGTACACAACAAACGATGATGCACTACCTTCACACCTCCCTATCAGAAACAACATTAAGTTCTTCAGCTATTTGAGCAACAGTTTCTGTTGGACTGGACCGCACAGTACAAACCAGAAACACCACAAAATAACAGCAGTTTTTCAGAAGTCATCTAGCCATCACAATGTGGTACTGGTCAAAGTCACTATAGTCTATAAACGTATCCATTTTTAATGTTTCTAACACAACAGCTTTGAGTACATTTGCTCTCTAACTCAGCTACTACAGAAACAGCTTCCTCAATGAAGACATAATCAGAGCCTCATCTGCCACAATCTTCTGCTTGATCATTGTAGAGCAAGGTCTTTTGAACAGATAAAGGAGGGGTGTTATGCATTTTTCAGGCGCATGGTGACATTTTATAGCACAGTCAAAACTCTGTCCAATACTCCCCCCTCAGAAGAGAGTAGGAAATATGGAATAGGGAACACATAAGCAATGCCACCAAGACTCTAAGCAGGATTAAAAGTACTATATTTGTTTTGAGTTAATTAATTCTTACATTCAAACGATGAAATAGCTTAAGAAAAACAGAAGTCTGGAGATGTAAATATTTTTAACAGCTTTCGATTCATTTTTTTTTTCAAAGTAAGCTGGATTTAAAACTTACTGGCTGTTGTGGGCCTTCTCCTCCCAGAACTCGGAAGCCGAAGCCTGTTTCAATGTCTCTCTTCAGAAAAACATCTATGTCTTTGGTGTGAGGCTCTGTGAATGAGAAGAATTTCACCATCACTTAGTTTCAGTGTAGCATCACAGAGGAAAATATTACAAAACAGACGATTAAAAGCAGCTTATATCAGTCAACACTCACGCCTGCTCTCCAGTAGGGCTTTGGACTTCAGGTACATCTCTGTGGCATCTCGCTTGGGGGAGTCAGATGAACGTAGGGTGCTCGTGTTGGAGTGGTACGGCAAAGCCTGGGGAGTTGCGTCTGCGATGGTGTCCAAGGTTTCTGTGCTTGCGGTCATGTCTTGTCTCTGATGACATACACAGGAGGCATCATGACCACATGCTTTATGATTAATTATTACAGAAAAGAACAAGCTTTGTGTGTAACTTTTTGTTGTATTGTTGAATTTTATTATATCACAAAATTTTAATGAAAGTCTAAGCACCTCATTATCTTTGACAAGTGTCTGGGCATCAAACAGTGTTAGATAACAAAAGCTGGAAAGGTCACTTTTAATAACGTACACCAGTTTTACCTTCTATTGTTTTGAGGGTTAGGCACTGGGATCTGAGCATAATATAAAATCCAAGACAGAAAGTAAAGATTTCCCCAAGGCTGTGATAGGCCTTCTCCGCATGAAAAGGGCACTCTTTATCTAAAACTGTTGTATTAATAATACCGCCAAATCTAAAGAGGCTCATCCAATCCTCATTACCACTGCAATCCCCAGACAATAGCCCAAATAATATGAATAGCGAAGGGAGGTAATTAAGACTGTTTTTGAGAACAAACAAAAGAAGGCGGGCTGAGAGATAATCAATATTCAAATTTATTGCTATCATTTAATTTGACGCAACAGAGGCTTAGTGGTTAAGCTGAAGGACAAAATGTTTTGAAATCCAATTGAAGGATATGTCTCCATGGGGAAACAATGGTTAAGAAAGAGGGAATAATGCATTTTTACTCACAGGCTTCAGAGACTTTACAGGGGATGTCTGACCTGTAGTAACAAAAAGACAGACAAAAAGAAAAGAGTTAAAATTAATTATGTTCATATTTGGAACAGCAACTCACACCAAAGCTCCAGCAGATGTCACTGTCTCTCTGACTAACTGATGGAGGCAGGAAGTGTAAAAATAAACTAGTGAGCCACTCAAAACTCAAGAGGTGTGCTCGCTAAAGAATGCTCCATTAGCGAATATTTAGCCATCCATGAGATTAAAGATACATATGGAATATAGTGTTGGTTCATCACATTCTGAGCTGAGTACATACTGCATGCACCCCAACCGTGGAGCTGAGAAAGCAGGTAAAGGCTTTTATGTTTCATGCATATAATTCCACAGCTGAAAATTCTTCTTTTTGCTTTACAGTACACCCACATGTTTCTTCTAACGCACTCAGATAGTTCCCTATAGACCATCTTGCACAGCCCCGCTCCCGTCTCCCATCCTCCTCAACTCTCTGCATTAATTGAATTAACAGATACTCCTCTGAAGCTTGCAGCCCTCGGGGCAAGGGTGAAAACTTGGCCTCATCTGAGGTTAATGGAGCCTCATGCACTGTATAAGAAGATATTTTTATGCAACACTGTAAAAATCCCTCATCCAACACCATTGTCATCAAAATCTGAAAATGCAAAGTTTGCTGCACACCCAGAACACACCCTACTGCACCCCCAGAACACACCCTACTGCACCCTGCTTTTGCCTCCACCCAGTTGCCTGATCTTTTTGTCTTCAGCTAAACTCACCACTAATAAAAACACTCTCCAATTGTGAGCCACCTCTAAGCTACAGGCCATTGTCTAATGAGTGGTAAAGAGGACATTAGCTGTTCAGTTTAGCAGTCTGGGTGAAGCCAAGCCCATATATACTTCAACAGTGGGAATCATGCAGTGGAGCAGGACATGATGATGGTGGCACAGCAGTTAGTGCAAGTAGCATGGGTGTTTGGGCAATGAGGGAAAACGGCTCAGGCGTGGCTTGGGGCAAGGAGGACTCAGCAGACATCCCCTCCTTAGCAGTTTAGCCATGGATCTTTTAGAGGCCACAGATAAAGAGGCATGCAGAAATCCCCTGCGCTCTGTTGACGATCAAAGCCAATCTGGAGTTCACCGACTCGCGCAGTGAGTCCCTTAGGCGGCCATGGAGAGATGTAGAAGACATTTGAAGGGTGCCTTCCCTCCTCCCTCAACTATGTGGAATCAAGCACATCCCCACACTTATGTAATTCCCTTTCTCAGACTTGTAACAGAGACATTAAACCCCTTTACAAGTTGTCATAAACAGTGGCAGATTGAGTAAAGGTGCAGAGGATGAATATTGGAGAAACACTTGGGATGTGCAGTCTGTATATGCAAGTGGTGGTAAGAAACAAAACTCTTAGGAACTGGCTTTAAACTGCGCCTGCAGTAGTCACAGCGGAGAAGTTGGAAATATTTAGCAAAAAGAGGACACAGCCTCTCCAAAAGAAGCTTTAGAACACACTGCAGACACAGTGGCACACTATTACAGTGCAAAAATGTGTTATCATTCAGTGCCCCTAAACTAGCCACAACACCACCTCACCTCCCATTAGTATCAGCACTCTGACCTCACTCCCAAGTAGCACTGTAGAAGTAGTATCAACAATATCAACAAATTATATTAGATAAAAATTATGAGAGGAGAAAACAAAATGAAGGCACAAAGGTGATGGAAACAACACAGAAACAAAAGGACATCTGTGTTCAGAATAACAGCAGTCCAACATCTTTAATCCGATCAGTCATGATTTTCTTGTAAAAATTTGAATTTAGAATTTCGTAAATAATTTACTAGTATGTAGCAGAGTAATAGCATACCAACAGACCTGTATGCTACTGGTTACACATAACTGAATCATCAAAAGAAAGATGATTTCTTTCTTTTGACAAAAAGAAAGAAATCATCTTTCGATCATTTTGAATACTACGATTCAAAATGATCGCAGTGTGGAGCTCACTCACTTAAGGAACACCTGTCGGGTGTTTCTAAGGTTTCTAGTGACCTCCATTTTAGAACAAGGGAGCAAATGTTTTTGTGATTGTCCGCTCAAGAATCGGACTAATTTGGTTGTTTTAGACAATAATCCAAAACAAACAACACTGTGAGTGTTGGAGTACTCACAGTAACCTGTAAGTACTCCAAAAATTAGATGTCTGTGTGAAGGCCAAGCTGTTGGCAAGAAGCCCTCTGAGAGTCTCATTTAAAAATTAGATGACGTAGAGGTTAAATTTTGCCACAGAGCACAAAGAGAAAAATCACATAATTTTGTTCACTGCTGAATTTAGACCACATCAAGATTTTTCTTACACTACGGTGTCAGGCCTGTTTATTATATGTGAGGGATCATATGAATGAATACATTAAAATACACGAAGAGGCAGCAATGCGTTAAAATGTGTTTTAAAAAGACAAATGGGTTTCTAAGGGAAAACTGAGAAAAGCAGAAAAATGGTGCCACAAGTTGATCTACTCTGTGCACATAGAAACTTGGGTTACATAACAAAATATTAGTTCAGGGCTATTGTAAGACATTTGACCTTTACTGACTTTTGTAAACACAATGCTATTACTTTTAGCACAATTGTCTATACTGGGCAGTATGGTGCAAAACTTTTAACCACAACTTGATAGAGGTTTTTCTTTGAACTGAGTAGCATTCGCCCATTTTTTGTCCACTCAGTGAACACTTGACCATCAAATACATGCAGACACTTTATTTGTCTGCGAAATGAGGAAATTGGAGAAGTGGAGGATACAAATAAGAAGCACTAGGTCATAAAAAAAACAGTCTTCTTTTAAGAGAAGAGGTCAGGTAATGGACTGAATTGAAACAAGTTAAATTCTGTTCAGGTTGTTTCTCAGGATCACTTTAAAATATTAAAGGAAGGTCTAGCTGCCTGGAAGCAACATTGTAATAAATGAGGAATGACTCAAAATTTCTGGATAGTACAGTATACTACCTAAATATCCACCTGGGCAGATCAGATACAGAAACATATGAACTCTTTAGTCTCTCACCTCCTCTCAGTACCAGCACGCTGACCTCACTGCCCACAGGAAAGTCTTTCAGGATGTCCACCACTTGTGCATGACTAAGACTTTGAACATTTTGCCTGTTGATCTCCTTGATTACGTCTCCTTTTTGCAGCCCACGGCACCACTGGGCATCCAGAATCATTTTCACCTTCTGGCCCAGAGGACAGTCAGCAATGGCAAACCCAAATCCTCCAGGCCCCTTCACCAGTGGTACGCTCACCAGCTCTGGTTGCAGCATTCCTGTGGCCCCCTCTCCCTGGTCAGGCTGTCGCCCGTTGGGCAAGGCAGCTACAACAGGCCGACCGCTTGCGTCGGTGGTAACATAGTGCAGTTCTTGTGAAGAGCCATGCAGGACGTCGCCTTTGACTAACAGTGGTTGTCCATTAATGAGCGGCACAGCTGTCACCACCTCCCCACCGTGGAGAGGCTGCTGTGACTGAGTAGCTGGTGGAGGGGGTGGAGGAGGAAGAGGGTCGTCGTTGTTCAGGTCTACATCCGGAGGAAGAGGGTACCCGCGACAAAGAACCATGTCTACATATTGGTTGATGGGGATGGACTGGAACATCTGCACCACCTCTGGATGGGTCTTTCCCAGAACACATGTCCCGTTAATTTCAACAATCACATCCCCTGTGGCAAATGAAAAAAGAAAACAATTAAAATGAGGACATTTTTCCCTCATGTTCCATCTAAGAATTACTTCCCCACATCACTTTGAAAAACACTTTGAATTTTCTTTGTCAGGTATGTGGTTCCCAAATCTCCTCATCTCTTACCTTTTTCCCATTTCGGCAACTCCCTTTTCTGCTTTAATTTCTTTTTATCTTATTCACTCATTTTTATCTCACCCACGCTTTCTACATTGCTCACCCGAGCAGTATTCCAGTTATAAATGAAAAGAGCTGTGAAAGAAATAGATTTCTGACACATAACACTATTCAAATGAATACACACACACATGTTGCCAGACTGACAGTTCCTGGTGTCACAGGAACCAAAGTTAGAATGACTGCTGATATAGTCCCTATGGGTTTGACAAATTGCTGTTTTTCATTGTACTACTTAACCCATGGGACAGGGTTAGCTTAAAGAAATACGAAAGAAGTAAAACTAATTCAATAACATTGTATTCATGCAGTATTAAAATAAAATAAATAAATCATAATTCTGGATTTTTAAGCAGCTTTATGAAAGGGATCATCAAATCAACTGCCAAAAGCATTTAAAAGAACCAAGAATAAAAAAATAAATACTAATAATTTTGCCCCATATTTCTTTGGATAATATAGCAATTAATTTATGTAGGAGGATCCTTAAGCTTGACTTACCTATTTGTCAGTCAAATGTACTGTACTTCAAATGTAACATTTGAACATAACTACAAATGTACATTATCTCAATTCGATTTATAGTGAAAACTTTGACTAGGTCACTCCAAAAGCATTGGGTTTTTGCTCTTCAGGTAAAGTCACAATGATGACTGGACATTTTCCTTCTGGACCTTCTGGCAGAATGCAGACTTAATGGTTGTATCCATTACTGCAATTCATGCAGGTCAAGAAGCAAAGCAGCTCCAACCAGGCACACTACCACCGCCTCCACGTTTGACTGTTGGAATGATTTTTTTAAAATGTGGCTGGTTTACATCAGATGTGACAAGAAGCACAAAAAGTTCCGTTTTAGTCTCATCAGTATAACGAATATTTTCCTTAAAGCTTTTTTACAAGTCTCTTTACAATTACCAAAACATGAACACTTGACATGAAGACAAGTGAGGGCTGCAGTGCTTCAGGTGTTGTTTTGGGTTATTTTGTGACCTCCTTCATATGTTATGAACACATTCTTGCTGTAATTTTGTCAGGCTAGCCACTCCAGGAAAATGTTTTACATTTGTTTTACAATTTGTTTAGATGTCTTCATTTCTTCATGACTTATAATGAGATTTTAATATGCATCATTTTGCCGGATTTGCTCACCAGATGCCATCTTGTTGTCCTGGGCAGCAGGGCCATCGCTGAGAACATTTTTCACCTGCAGAAACTCGTCTGTGCGGTCGCCTCCGATAATAGTAAATCCAAAGCCCTGGGAGCTTTTCTTCAGAGCTGTGTGGTACATCTCCCCCTTCAGCTGGCTGGGGTCTGCTGTAAATCCAAGCATACTTCCCTTACCTGTGTACAAATTGGAAATGCAAAACCGTTGGTGACACATTTTTAAGTACAAGAAGTGAAGCACAGTAAAAAGAAAGTGTGAAGAACTGCAACCTATGCACAGTGCAACACATCAGTTACACTGTGCAGACCAAAATATGAAAATATTGACATTCCTTTTGAATGACTGCGAAATCCAACCATGTGTCCTGAATCTTAATTATACACACTGTGGCAACAAAATCAACACCTTAATCAGTCATTATCCAAATAATAGACGTGATGTTATGTTTAAGTACAACAAACCCATCAAAACGTTTTGTGTGGCCCTGTTGAGAAAGAAGCCCACACACAGATGAAGTGATAAAATTATAGCTTCTGAAGCTAATTTACTTGCCTCCTTTCATTATAAAACTATAGAGCAGAACATACAGTACCTCTGACACTATCTAATTTAACGTATTGTCCTTTTATCCCCTGCTCTATTTAATAAATGGCTGAGGAAAAATAAAGCTCTGAGACTGTTGTGATTGCAGGCTTTATATAAGTTGAGTAAGGAACACGTAAAGGTCAGCAGCGACATCAATAAGAACCAGCAGCTCTGCTGTGGCATAAGCAATACATTACACATCCAACTTTCAGGGTTGCACTATGCTGATAATTTTCCTTATTTAGCAGTACTGTAATATCAGCACTTTAGATCATGGATACATTTTTTTTCTCTGGATTGTGGTCTGCAGCCTTGGTGTGTTACTGGTATTGCTCAAAAACAGTAAAACAGTAAAGGAACCAGTGAAAAAAAAGTTTGTCCAGCTGGATTCTGCAGTAAAAGACAATATTGAAGATGTCAGATACTGTGTATGGGAACGATATTCATACACATTGAACTTTCTCTGTCATGTTACAACCACAAACTTCAAAGTATTCTGGGGGGTTTATATGACAGTCCAACACAGTTAAAAGCACATACTTATCTAGTGGAAGAAAAATGATACATGGTTTTCCATTTTTATAAATAAAACCTTCAATAGTCCAGTGTACATTTGTATTCAACTGCTGTGACTCAAAACCACCTTTTGCTTTTATTACACCTGCAAGCCTTTTGAGTTATGTCTTTTACAGCTCTGCACCTCCAGAGACTGACATTTTTAAATGTCTTCTTTGCAAATCAGCTCAACCTCAGTCACACTAGATAAAAAAAGATACATTTTCAAATCCTGACACATCTTGATTCACAAGTGAATTTTGTGCTGAACTTTGATTGGGACATTTTAACACATGAATATGCTGTGATCTAAACCATTTCATTATAGCTGTTGATGTATTTTTAGTATCAAAGTCACGATGGAAGCTGAACCTTTTCCCAGCTTCAATATTACTGCAGTTTATTACAGGTTTCATTCCAAAATGGCTATTTATTTAGCTCTATCTGTAATTCTTACAACCAGTTCCCTCACAGTGTTTTGTATGGTGACCAAAATGTAAATTCAGTCTAATTAGGCCAGAGCACATTCTTCAACATATTTGTTTTGTCCCCTACATAGCTTATAGCAAACTGAAAACAAGACTTTTTTATTGCTTTCTTTCAGCAATGGCCTTCTTGCCAACCTTCCATAAAGAGCGGATTTGTGGGATGCACTAGTAATAATTGTCAACAGATTCTACCATATGAGCTGGTGATTTAAAATGGAGAAATGAAACTCTACCAGAGTGACCATTAATGTGCCCGGGTCCTTCACACAACAGCTTTTCTATATAGAGATTAAATTACATGCATGAGATTACATTGTGTATGTGATATCATACATACATACATACATGACATTCAATTACAGATATCTCCTTGAGATGCACTCAAGGAGATTAAATGGTGACGTATGAGGCAAGTGGTTGCACTCAAATCTTAGGAATATCAAAGAAAAGGACTGAAAACATATGCATGCTGCACTTTTTATTGAATATAAAAGGTGTCCATTTCAAAATTATGAATTGTTTTGTGTGGGTACTTATAAATCAAAATAAAATACACTGAAGTTTGTGGTTTTAACATATAATATGTAATGTGCAAAGCACCATGGGTAATGTTCAATGGGAATAAATACTTTTGCAAATTATAAATTAGCTAACAATAAATACAAAAACAAAATTAAATTAATTTAAAAATGCGATAACTCTATGTAAAGCTTTCTTCTAAGACCAATGTCTCAGGTAGTTTACATATTCATGCACAAACATTAAAGGATAATATGTCACTCCTCCTTCCTTTCACAAAGCCAGCATTAGTCTCTCCTAAGCCCCATCACTCCTACTGAACATGTAAGCTTGTATATACATGTCACAAATACAAGTACTACAAGGCTGAAGCATTAACTTGAATAAATCTGCATCATACCTTGCTTTAAATGTCAGAAAAACAAGAGAATCCATCACATTTTCAGGTTCCTTGTTATTGGTAGACCAAAAAATCTCTATGAAAATTGGAGGACCCAACAAATTTGTGGTTTAAGTAAAATTTCAGAATCTATGCTTCAACTACTACCAAACTGGAGGTGATAGATCCATATTTGTGCTGTTTGGTTTGGGTATATCTGTTTCCCTGTCCTGAACTTGCTTCAAATTAGTACAAGCTTTTCCACATTTAGTTCCCAACTTCCTGTTCTGGCTGGTCTAAATAACAACTCCACACCTCCCTCTCACTTCCCTCAGCTTTTATAAATACTCCATAACTTTCAGAGTGTGAGAGCAATTTAAATGCAGACACTCTCAAACTCTCATACAGTTCACCAGGCTAAAAACATCCAGGGCCGACAACTGCAAGTGTAAATTATAACAGCCATTGAGGACTCCAGATGTCCGCTGCTGTTATATGGATCATGCAAAGCTTATTTACATAATTATATTGAAACGGCTTGATGAACTCTTTTTAATCACTTCTCACAAGGAGTTCTGAAATATATTTTTGAAAGGACATATTTGTATGAACAAAAAAAGGCAGATGTAAAAAAGGGTGACAGAGAAGGAGACAGAAGAAGGAAGTAAGTGTGACTTGTGCAAGCCTGGACTCGTGTAGGATGGTTCACAGAAAGTCTCTTGGCTGAAATATGGAGATTATAAACAGAAGACAAACAAAACAGTATTTCCACCTTGTCAAGCAGCCAAGCGGACTGCTTAAATGTGAGAAGGCAGGGGAGTAGACCACCATCTTTATTCGTCATATGTACGAAAAATATCCACCGACCACTTTATTAGGAACACTTCTTCAATTGCTTGTTATCACCTGGTGAATCAGTCAATCACACTGGAGGAATTCAATGCATTTAGACATCCAGATGTGAAGATCTGCTGAAGTTCAAACCATGCACCAGAAAAAAAGAAAAAAAAGATTTAGATCACTTTGAATGTGGAATGGCTGTTCCAGATGTGTTACTCTGATAATGTCAGAAGTTGCTAATCTAGAGGGAATTTTATTTGCTTTATCAACTGAAACACAGCCAACCAAATCTCCAGTCAGTTCTGCAATTCCACTCTTTTTCATGTTACAATATAATCAAATCAATTTCAGAAATTGAAAAATTATTTGTTTTAATCAAACTTTTTCATTTATTTTTTTTAAGAGTTTTTGTGTGCTACGCCATAATGATGTTGTACATTTTACATAAAAAGTGAATTTATATTAACCAGCTGTCAGCCATTGGGTGTCACCTATGTAAACAAACCTATACTTAAAAAAAAAAAAAAAAATAACAAGAAAAGTTTCTTGGTGTGTGTTGCCTTAGGTGTAACTGCCGACTGCCGATGTCTTGTTTTTATCATAGCAACCGTCTGACAGCTCAGCAGGTTGTGTAATCAGTAATCAGAAGGAGATGGCGGTTTACTCAGTCCCAACACACCTGAGCAGAGAGACGCCTGATTATGCTCGGCCTCTTTAACGGGATGTTCCACCAGCTGTTGACACATGCACCGCTAAAAGGCGGCCTCCTCCCCTTGCATTCCTTCTTTTACGGCTCTGAAACCCTGCCAGCACTACGAGCTCGTCTCACTCAACACTGATCAGCAGCTTGATCTTCCATAACATGTCTATTGAAACGGAAAGGTTTTGTCATGTTTATCAGGCGGAAAAAAATTTAAAGTTTAAAGAAGTGTCATAACTGGAGGCCTTACAAAAAAATGAATAAAAACAAAAAGTTTTCTTCATATACGAGGTTTCCTGATGGCTGAAATGATGATTGTCTCTGCTCGCCATTGTTTCTGGGAAGTATATTCATCAAAGCAGGCTGGCACAGTGCAAGCAGAGTAAATCAAATTGCTTTCATATTAAGCTAATTCCAGAATCCACAATAATAAAAGTGAAAACAGAAAAGGGAAAGGAGTGAAAAATGACCACAATGACACCAAAATTATTAATCAGTAAATTATTTTTACTTATTGAAACAGTAGAGATAAAAAAAGAGGTTATGTTTATTCATAAAGAATTTTTAAAAGTCTCATAAAAAAAACTGCATGAAGTAGCCTGGTCAGATTAAATGAGTCAAGTTTAACAGGATTTTCCAGATTTAAAAGAAAAAAGAAAAAAAAAGACAGACAATGGCCGTGTATGTTAGAACTTGTGCTGAAGTAATTATAAGTAGACATGAATGTGCAAGTCTTAAAAACCTGAAGGTGTTGTCAAGGCTTAACAGGTACATTACAAAAGTGCAATATCTTGTAATACTTTTGTCACACCCTATTCTACTGTAGAAATGAAAGGACAAACTTTGGGAAAAAAATTTAAAGCTTAAAGAAGTACTTATTTAATTTCCAGATGATCTCAATGTAGGGGCAGGGCTGGGGAAGTGGAGCATTACAGAAAGTTCTCACAACAGAAAACTCTAAGAGATTATCTGCTTCAGGCTCTACAATTATAGAAAGCTGAAAGTATTTTTAATTTTGTTTTTCAAATGTTTAAAGTATATTACCGTGGTTTATTTGTCACAGGTGCTTAAGAGAGGAATACGCTCATAGTATTCAAGCCACTGTTAGATACAGGCTAAAGGTAATGACCTACACAAGTCAGTATCAAAGTGACGATAGAAGATGCAGTTATGGAATAATGATGCCACAGTGTTGCTAAATTTTGTTTACTGCAACAGGGAAGACAGCAGCTGGATACTGCCTATTAATACCAGTTCATGCCAAATCTAAATAAAAAAACCTCATGGCGCTAGAGTCGCATCAAACGTAATCCTCCTTAATTTGTGTCATGCTCCACCTCTGGAAATATCCAAATAAGTCTATCTGTTTCTTTTTAAAGGAAGTCTGCTGACAGACCTGCAGACAAGAAACTGGAACAAGCTCAAAACCCAACTGGGAATTAATATAAAATTCATGTTAATGAACTGAACTACAATGTCTTTACTGCTATCTTTTACTATGAGCAGAGTGATTTGGAGCACTTAGTCTGTTAACAAGCAACGTAAAAAACAATTTTTAGTGAATAAATTACATAGGGAATGTATGCAGCAAGCTGTAAGTTCTTTTATGGTGTAGATGTGTAAAATTACATTTTAGATACTTTTATTCTTATTTTAGAACCTTGCTATGACAAAACTTAATATATACTGTACATCCTATTATTTTCTAATAATTACTTAAAGTAATGATTTGGACATATTTTGGCTCTGACATAGTATGTTTCTCAATTTGTATTGTTGAGAAAGAAACTAAAACTGTAATTTCAGTGAATGTTTGCCTGTCTCAGGCAGTTGTGCATTTTATAGATTGGAACAACACTATTTTCTTTTATTTTATGCAGATGTGGAACATGTTTCTACTCTGATGTACTTTTCCATATTTCTACTCCTATGGGATGTAGCATACCATAGAGGCAATCATCCTGCAGCTCTGCTAAGGTATTATGGAATCCCAGACTATTTTCACATAAACATTGTCTGCATTGTTGCCTCTGCCATCTCTTGTTTTCCTCAGGACACTACGCCATCTCTCTATTGATCAGGTCAAGGGATACCTGATTCTGATATAGTCTCTGATATAGGAGCAGTTTAACACAGGGAATGACCAGCACAGCCCATGTCCAGAATACATGTATATGGTAGGTCTCGCAGCACAGGCTCCAGTTGCAGCTCACACTTCACCTAATCTCCCCCAAATTCCTGAGTGTGACTTGCTTCACAATGGCGCAGCTATCACTGTTGATTGTGCACATTTTCTACAACACATTTTCCTTCCACTCAAGTATACAATAATATGCTTGCAACACAACATCATATAATAAATTTTTTAGCCATGAAATGTTGTGATGTACCCTTCTTGTAGAGCATGAGAATGACTGCCTGACAGACAACTATCTTCCTTGGATATAATAAATCATTTATGTGTTAAAAACAAATTGTATTGTTCGGTGTAATATTAAGATTTTCTGAAAAACTGAATTTTTGATTTTCTTTAGCTGAAAACCATATCAAAGCTAACAATTTGTTTCACTCAAATTCAGAGTGAAACTTATAAATATGAATTTTAATTTTACTTTTGGAACTGAGTTTTACTTTTTGAACTGAATTTCTGAAATAAATCAACTTTCTGTTGACTTTCCAGTTTTTGTAGGTATAGAAAATAGAAGATGTAGCAAGATGATCAGATCTGATGTTGTTACCTTGAGAAGATGCAGCTTGCTGAATCGAAGCAGTGTCTTTACTTAGCTTCTTCTTTGCCTCCAGAACTGGGTTCTCAAACTGGGTCCTCTGATTGATGTGGCTGAAACAAACATGTTTAGTTTTAAGTGATGAATGACTCTCAACCATTTTCATCAGTTTCTTGTGGAGGGATGCTGAAGCAACACCACCACCTTTTACAAACGGAACACATGTAGAAAATGACTGGACTGCATCACATTGTTTTCTGTGGCTTTTAGCCACCTAATATTCCAGGAAATGAAGCTCAGGCTGTGAGAAACATCCTGTTCCTTAACAAGAAGGTAAACAGCTTGTTCCCCTCCTGGCATACAAACCAGGACCATTGTTTCAAAGGGAACTAATTTCAAACTAAACACTGGCAGCTACAAGCTCCATCAATATGGCATTGACTTTCCATGTCCAAACACTGCAAGTTTCTTCCTCTTGTCATTTCTACCTTGAAGGTTTTCATCTGCTGCCTGAGCAATAAAACAACACGAGCTTTTCCCTTCCCTGTTTCATCACAGCAGTGAACAGGCTCTTCCTTCAGCCCTCATTCTGCTGATTCAATGTGTTCTGGTTAAGAATCTCTCCTTTCCATTTCCCTCCGTTGTTGATGAAAAGCTAAACTTAATGACTTCTTCACTCAATTCCAACTGTGATGCTGAGTGCAAAAACATATAACACACATACAACCATCATGGAATAATATACTCTCCAAGTATTGCTCCATGTACACAGACTGACTGACACATAACGCAGCGAGAGTCCAATCAATGTTGTGCTTACAGGCAGGTCACAGAACAGAGTTTCACTTTGCCACCCACTGATAAACAAGAGGAAAATCCTTATCAAACTCTTTCAGGTACATGCTTCCTCTCTGCATGTTACATAACTCAACGTTTTCTCACCCAAGATGACACTACAGCCATTTGTTTTATTTTTAGACAGAACAGATTCTTGCCAGTTTGCTCTTCATAAACACAAAGCAGTAAAATCATCGCACATGCTCTCATCCTTTATGTACATCTGGGTATAATGGGATGTAAACAAAAAAAAAAGAACATGGCAAAAAAAATGAATTTCAAAACACAGGATTAATTAAACTTACTCAACGTAGTATGTGCCATATTGTGGGTCATCAATTTCCTCCCAGCCATACGGTAGCTCTGGAAGAAGAAAGCAGTGTGTCATTATTTTGTGAGAAATGTTGGTAACATTCAAGAAGGATGAACTGAATAAATAGACGGAATATTTATGACATGTCAGGGAATTGCAACCAGTTCAGCATAATGATCAGGCACAATTTTACACTGTCAGATAAAATTTTGATTATTTTCATTCCCTATTGGTTTTTGTCTGCTAACTAGTCACACACTGTTTGACATAAAAATACATTTTAATTTGGAAAAGATAGCCCTATCTGACCCTTATTGGAGTTGTATGCACTTTTTCCAAATATATAAAACACTTTCTCTTTTTCCCACTTAGACATTACTTTAGACTTAACTTTTTATTTTTTATGTCTATCAGGGTTTCCAAAATTATTGCTATATAATTAAAAAATTCAAGCTTCAACTTTCTGGCCTTCAGACTTTCTTCGCTATGGATAACAACAGTCCCTTTACCAGCTTGAACAAGCATCTTTACCAGGGCTTTTGCTTTTGTTCTAGTGGACATTTCACACCAAAACACAGTGGGACACAAAACCCGCCTGTTTCCTGAACTGTATAATGTCTGGACTTTCCCATGCTGTTTCTATTTGATTTGATATTATATTTGTATACAATTCTTTTTGAACAAATGACTATTTTCTGGGACCTTCAGATGCACTTCAGATGATTTTTGCCTTAAAATAGATCCACAGATTTATTGTCAGATAACTAGAAGACTATAAGGAAGACTTTATGCAATTGTTTAGAGATAAGCACTCTTAGGGTACATACACTTCTGACTTTGAAGAATGCAATAAATAAAAGTATCTGAAAAAAAATTCTCATTTTATTTTGTAGCAAACATAAATGAACTTGGAGGATCTAAATACCTTAAAAAAAGGAAATGTCTTATTTCTTGACAAACAAGAATAAAATCTCGTCTTTTCATACACTGCATGCAGTGTATGAAAAGACAATTTCAGTTCTTATTTTTATAAAAACTTGTCTTGATTTACATCAGACATGATGTAAATCAAGTGTCTTGTTGTGAAATTAAAGTTTTCTGTTCCTAATTAATTATTCGTATAGTGTCCAAACTGCAGGAAAAATGTCCACCAACACAAAACTGACATAAAAAGAGACTTTTTATAGAAAATAAAACCATTTTGTACTCCACTGTATGTTCACTTCGATTTATCTCAGAAACATAACAGAAACACATCAGAGTGTGTGCCAAATACTTGTGGTACTCGCTGGTGGAAAACTGTGTCATTAGGAGACAGTTTTTCTGAAAATAGCTGCTAGATAAAATGCTGCACTTAACCTCACCATGGCAACCTGAACTCGTAGCAGATGGACAGCTGATAATCATCAGCATCTCTCATCTATGTTCTGTTTACACAGAATTTAATCGCTTCAGATTAAACTTTCAGCGTCGAGGAAGCAAAATATGAAGCATCTCAATTTCCTCTGCAGTTACTCCAGAAATAACATCTCCAGTTGCATAACTACGTAGCAGTTAAAGTTTGCATTAAACCTCTTTGCAACATGTAGAGAACATTTCTATAGTTTGTAATAAGCAAGTAGACTGGAATGAATGATGCACGTAATTTCCTGTTGAAAATATAAGCCAGAAAGAGAGAAAAGTGAGAGAAAGGAAAAAAGCTCTTAAGGCAACAGAAAGCTTGGAGTTGCCTTTCAGAAGAATCATGTAGGTTTTTCTTGTAAAAATCCATTAAAAACTTGCTGAAGGGTTCAACTGTTTCAGAAGAGGCCTCTGTTCATTTCTGTCTGCACTTAAACCAACACTATCATCCTGGGGATACAAAAAGAACCTCATGTCTGATATTCCTTTAAGGAGATGCTTGTCTTCAAATTTCAAGATATTTAGGCCATGTTCCTGAGGGTTATTTTAAGTGGTTGAAACATTTCAAAATTAAAAATGTTAGGCTAAAATGTTAGGCATACATTTTATAAGACGGTAGATTATATAGATAGATATTGGCTACTGCATTTTTCTGAATGTATGTGTAAAGGTTAACAGAACTGTTTATGCTTGAGTAAACTAGAAAAGCACAATACGTACCGCCATCCTCACACTTCTCTGGGGGCTTCGCCTTTTTCGCCAAGCGGGGGTCCAACCATGTGGTTGTCTTTGTATTGTGACTGTGTACCACAAAACAGCAGACAGAAAATATCAACAACAATATTACCAGAAGGGAAAAAGAAGCTAAAGCAAGAGAACTGACTGAAAGAGTCTCCAAAGTGCCTGCATAATATGCTCTTGCGGACAAGTCTATTGGTTTCTGTTCGCCTGCCGCTGTGTTTATGTTAAGGTGGCCTTTTCTCGGAGAAGGACTAAATCCTCTGAATGTGAAACATGTCTCGTTTATTCTCGAATGGATTAAATATCTGGAGTGTGTAATCAACAGAAAAAAATTCACAATAGTCTTCTAATATCTCCAGAGATAAGCGGCTTATAACCAAATATGAATGAAAGACAACACTAATAACTAGTTCTTAGAAATGTATGTTTGCTTTTCAATAACATGAAAAGAAAAGAGACTGGTTTTGTACTAAGAGCTTAAAATATCTTCATAGAAAGTCCAATATCCAAAACCTATGTTGTGCTGAACTGAACAAGAACAAAAAAATAACACTGACAAGGTGTTTTGTTTTTGCTATTTTCTTATAGAATCTGTGAAATTCTGAGATATGCCTTTGCTATCAAGAACAAAAGGAAGTGGATTTACCAAAACAACAGCTCTATTGTTGCCAACCCAGTGATGACACAAAAGCACAATTGTGCAGTGACAATCAAACCTAATATCTCATGCCTTCTATGACATGTTGAAAAGTATGTTGATACGTTTGATGTATTACTTATCGAATTGTGAGAAGGTTAAAATAAATCAAATACTAAATGAGATTAAGTGCAGAAACTAACTTGTTTATATTAGTTTGTCCCTTATTATATGAAAAGCAAGATAAATCAATCCTGTACATAGTTTTAAAATAGCTCTTTTTTCATTGACTCTAATCAGTCTGATAGATGACTAAAGTGTCTCTCAGCAGACTATCGTCACATCAGCGCTGTCTCACTTACTCTATGAAGTAGACCATGCCAGTTTCGGTGTAAGCCATCTCCCAGTTGTAAGGCAGGGGTTCCAGGCTGTCATCGCGAGGAAGAGAGCTCCATGTACGGAAGTCCATGGTGCTGCTGGACTGATTGTAGCTGGGCACCGTTTTCCTCCAGTCCTTGTGCTCTAGAGAGAGTGGATGGACATGATAAAAAAGGGGAATAAAAATAGAAAAAGACAGTTAAAGGTTAGCCCGCAGAAACACAGAGGCCAGCTACTTTATATTACCTGCTGCAGGGAAGTAAAAGAAGAGGATATTCGGCTCATAAGATTTGCATGGAAGTGATGATGTGTGTGAATGTGTGGGTCTGCCAAGGAGTTGTTTTGCATTTTCCACAGCATGCTGTTAGTCCTTTTGCCTATGTATATACACATGTATATTTCCCACAGTTCACAGTGATAGAGGAGAGAGTTCACACAGGTAGACCCATTTCAATTCAAAAGCAATTACTATTTTATAATTCTTCCATGCTATTTACACTGTAAAATACTCCTTTTTTTTAACTGAGAAACTACATCATAATGAATATGAAACATGCAACAAAGGCCCAGCTAATTCACTTTGCACTCAGTGCTTTTCCTCAGAAGATGGTTGTAAAAGATGAAAGACAAGAGCTTTTTATCCTTTCCTTTTCATGTAGAGCCAACCTCCCAACAATAGAAAATAATCTCAAAAGATGTAATGTCCAGCACACACCTAAAGCATTTCAAAGCATTCGTGTTTGCAAAATAAATTGTCCCACATGAACAGTAGAATTAGTTTTAATAATCTGAATATGCTGTTCTACAGCAGCACTCTGGTAATAAGGCACTGTTTTAACTGGTCTCCTTTTGCCTCGAAGATCAAAAACACACACTTGTGCTTCATCTTTACAGATACAAAATGCACATGGCATGTTTGAAGATGTACGCTTGTCATGTAGACACTTAGAGAACCAGCCTGAGGGAATGGCCCAAGGGAAAGCTGAGTTCATCAGCAAGGTTCAAAGCAAGGTGAGGACCCACTTGACAGTAGGACTGTAGTTGATAATGACAGTCTGAGCTCTGATGAAGAGCTTAGAAACACAGAGCTCACATTTTCCATTAACCTTCCTTTTTCATTCCACCATGCTTGTTCTGTCCATCTATGGCTGGTCTGAGATCGTTCTGCAGAAGTGCTTCAGCAGGGCAGTCATTTGTGACCAGCTTTCTTCCATAAAAAGAACTCCTGGATCATTTAGTGTTTGATTTCAATATGACAGAGCCGTTGGGTAAACAGACATTGGATCTCTGTGAATCCATTGTGCAGCTGAGCAAGCAGTGTTGGAGCAGTTTCTGTCAAAACAATGTTTCATTCTGGAGAACTTATTTTCAGCTTGGACTTGATTCAATGTTCACCCCAATTCTCTCACACAAAAAAAAGGCCAGGTATGTTACAAAGCATGTAACCTACTTCTGTCACAGGAGTTTTCTCCTTGAAAGCTTTAAGGGGAGATATACTCCCTGGAGAGATGAGGAGCTGAGCTGATTGAACTCCGACTCTCTGTCAAGGTGACCTGTGAAAAAGTGAACTGGCTGGACACAGCAACAGCTTTGTTAGGTGTAGAGATGCACAAATCATATTTTTCCTAGATAGTATTTATTTCTTGTTCATTTAGAGATCTGACTTGCTAATTGAGCTTTTGTTGTTGTTTTTCTGAAAACAATTAACAAATAAAACAGAAAAATGCTACAGGTTCTTTGTTAGAGGAAGGTTTTAATCAAGTTTAACCAATGTGTAAATTTGGTTTTTGCACTGAATTCAGCCTGCCTTTTTGTGCTTTTACCATTTGAATTAATATTTTATAAACATTAAACTGTGTTTTAGAGAACCTGTAGAATTATTCAGTTAATGTCTGAAGAGTAAGTATTTTAGAGTTGCTGTCTGTCTAAAAGCAACTTTGTTTGTTGTTGTCCATCACTTTTACCAGTTCCCCAAGGTGTTCCTACTTTCCACTAGACAAGTCAGGCTCACTCCGACTGAGCAGCGCTTTGCCAGAGGGCCTTTACCTTGAGAGTTACGGTCGCATTTTTACCACATTTTGAATGTGGTAAAAATGCCTTTTTACCACATTCAACATACATTTTTGCAACAAAATGACAGAGGCACGCAATTTTGATAAAGAAACCTAAATTCTACTTTTTCTCACGTCTGTTTTAACTTAATCCGAGTCAACAAAACATGTATATTTTTTTGACAAAACAACCATGAAGTTAAACAAGAATCACAAACATTGTCCAATGAGCTTTTTAAAGTTAATCTATTTTCCTGACTATAAGTGGCACTTTCTTTCATGCGTTTGGTAGTCCTTCAACTTGTAGTCAGGTGCGACATTATGACACATTTTTTGACTGATGCATTAAATATTAATTCACACTGACGGACAAGAGCCAAGGAATAAAGTATAAACATTACCATCTGCAGGAACTTCCCCCAACAAGTTGAAAAGAAGATGTGATGCTGGAAGAGCAAAGAGTTATGTCTGGTAGTTGCCAAGGGGATGAATAAAAATGTCTTTGCAGGTGAACCTACTTGGTGTTGCTACTTTACTAAATTTTTAAAGAAGTATCACCCTGGATTTACAATGCATGCGTCCCCGTTCCTCTCCAACAGCAAATTGCAGAGTGCAGCAATGACTGACCACACTAACTTAGAGAAAGGACATCAGTGTGTCAGAAACTACCAGCAGACCTCCAGGCTTTGGTTGACAGTTTCCGTAAGTTCATTGAAAAGCAGGTACCTGAACCCAACATGTCACCAGATTACTTATGTTGTACATTTTCCAAATAAATGCAATTTATATGTTTTTTTTCTTCTTCACAATACATTTTTTGAATAATGCAACTTACAGTCCAGTGTGACTTGATGATGATACATTGTCTGAACAGGGTCCAGTCAAATACACAGCAGGCATTTAAAAATTTGCAAAATTGGCAAATGTGAAAGAAAAATAGTTACAAAAACCAATCTTTGTAACAATAAGAAGACAATGGTGGAATCACTGCTGTTTAATATAACACACTGTGCTTTGAAATGAACTGACCAGGCAATCCATTGACCAGCGGGGGCCTCTCATCATCATCCTCCTCCTCGGGTACGGTGCTATCCTTCCTATCCATCTTACTGACTGAGGTGGTGCGCTTCCTGGGAACCTCGCCGCTGAAGTCCTCATCAAATAGCACCTGATCCACCAGGTCAGGCTGCACCAGGTTGGGCTCTGCTGGAGGCTTGGGGGTCCCATAGTAGTTACCTTATGAATGAAAAAAAGAAAGAAAAATGAAACAATAGAAATACAGAATTTGGAGCTCCAATCAACAAGAAAGCAAATGATTAAAAAAATATATTTGTGGTATATCTGCCTGTTTATGATAGGTGAGATATAAACTACTACATCTAACATTAATCAAATAAGCTGATTATAATCTCAAAATGTCACACAGCAGTACCTCAGACTCCCAAGTTCCTTATTCCTTATACTTCCTCCTCTGCATGATTTTCACGTCTCTTAACCTTCTGCTTTGTTTTTCCTCAATAACCGCACCACAGGGCGGTCATGACTCATGTAACATTAAAATCACTTCACTTGGAATTTGCCAGCAACTAATTACACTGATCATTGAATACAGCAATTATCTATCTCTCACTTCGTGTTTTTTCCTTGATGAAGAAAGACCTTGTATATACTGAGCATAAATAACCAAAGAGATCACAGCACCCTTAAAGAGAAGGGGATGAAGTGCAAAACTTTGTTAAATTATTTTCTCATTTAACTCGTGGGGTGATCCATCTATCTATGGGCTGGTGAGCAGTATATGGAATGCAATTTAGGCACAGAATAAGTAATTATTCCACCTCCATTAGGATTATAAATAATGTGACCACTAATTTATACTCAGACCATTTATTATGATTATTTGCTTTTTAAGCATTGCTCTGTCAGATGTGTTTACTCTAAAACCACCAGATTATTTTCTGGCAATCCATTTGGAAGATAAAATATTTACATAGTTCTTACAATAAGCAATCTGGGCTAAAACAAAGAATATAATTGGATTAATTAAAGTATGTAGAGAAATATGACAGGGAAATAGGAATCTCTGGCAATTTAATTAGTTGCCATCAACTTGATCATACTTTAAGTTACTCCCAGTTGTGAAGGAGCTGTGATATGCTGTGCTTTTGATGTACTTAAGTTTTAACACACCAACATAACAAATGCTGTTTCTGTGGAAGCAGCATTCATCAACTCTAGATCTTTTTATAGCACGAGGGAAAAGAAAAGAAAGCTGACATCAGCATAAAGTGCAAAGAACAGAGGGCTCTGAGGACAACATCACAGTCACTCCAGCAGCTTTACAGCACTAACACCGACACCACAACTGCTTTTCTGATAAGTGAGCTCATCTTGAACCTGGCCTCATCTCTGCAGGCATGCTAACGACAATACAAAGCGAACTGGGTTAATGCAACGATTTGCGATATCCCTTCAAAGCAGGAGGAAGATTGAGGAGGAGAGGAAGGCTGGATGAAAGCCAGCCCCTCCTCTGTTGACATGCAACTCTGTGTTTACTAAATGACACTCATCCGCATTTGTCAAAGATGGCTTCATTAACAGGAGTTGCATAACGATAGTGGGGAGAGATTGGGTGTGCTGTCTAATCCCTGCCTGTCTCCCGCTGCACACTGACATTCATCAGCCAGACGCTACCTCTGTGATTAATTACTTACAAACATGTGTCTTGGCCCCTGATAAATGTGTGCTGCATATAGAGAAGTGTGTGAAAGCAGTGTGTCAGTGAAGATTTGTGGCACAATTTGCCTTTACAAATGATGGCAAGCCTCATAAGCAGATGAGCCCGGGAAGCTTGTCCGGCGGTACTTGTGAACCTTGTGTCACAAGGTTGATGAGCCGGGGGAAGAGTGAGCCGACTCTTTCAAAGAGTGTGCAAGCCATTTCATGGTCGTGGGCTCAGCTACTGGAAATGAAAAGATTCCTGTCGTCAATGACACTCTGTAGAGGCTGCACAAGGTCACAAGCCCCTTCATCTTGCCACAATCAGAGCAGACAGATACACAATCAAACAACCATTCAACTATGACCTAATGTTCCATTCACATTCAAATCCAATTTAATCTCCTTTCCTTTTTCTGTCTCATAAAAGTGTGACTCATTAACGCCACGGGGGCTCCAAAGCAACTGGATTGGAATAGACGTCCATTTGGGAAAATGTTTGTATTTCTTTGCAGCAAATTACACAGTAAAACCCAATTAGTTCTCCTTACTTAAAAAAACATATATATTGTTTGCAATATCATTGCCCCAAAATGTTTTAGTTTTCATTAATTTAACTGATTGAGCAATGTTAACTTGTACAATTTTAGTGGGCGTTAGCTTAAGTTAACTTAATAAATCAGTGGAGATCAGTGAATGAATTAGCTCTTTTCTAACAATGTCAGTTTTTCCTGTCAGCTGTGCCACTAGTCTTGAACAGGACTAGTCAGTTTTGGTCCACTGGCTTAGTTCAGATTCAATAGGGGTACCCAGAGGGACCGTCACACTCAGAAAGTCCCGCTGTGAGTCCCTGGCACAGATGGCTTCCAATTCTCCTTGCCAGAAAGTACGAGAGCCTGCGGCTCAACTAGCCTTTACTAATGTTAGCAACCTATCAATAACAGCATGTGGAGGATGGTTGCTAAATCTACATGTGGACCACAATTCTAAAACAACGCAGAGAATCAACGTTATCGTCCACAACAACTCCTTCTGTTCGCTGATTGACTCAGTAGAAATTCTACCAGGGAAATCGATATCAATCAGAGAAAGCCCGGACGAGCCGTTAAGTCAAATTTGAATCGAGTGGATTTGCGTACTCACCTCAGCCTGTTTGATATGAGAAAGTTTCTTTACTGAGCACTAAAACAAATGTCAAAATAGCAAGAAGCCAAAGCAACCATACTGACACAAGTCTCTGGGGCCTGGCAGTTGTTTGGAACTGTGTTTGACATCAATTTTGTCTTTGTGTCTTTTGTTTGGTTTTTTTTATGTCAAAGGAAAGCTCTACCATTTTTGGTATTTTTCACCCATCTTCAATGTTTTCTTTACTTCATTCAGTAATGTGTCTGAACACAACTTCTTTGCATTAACACTCATTTCACATGAAGAGTGAAGAACCTCCAGATATTCCAATCCGAAGCAAATGAGACCAGTGACGCTTTCCTTTCTGAAAGTGACCTCTGTTGGCCCCCAGAAGCAGTCCTGTCATCTGTGGCCAGACATGTCTCTGAGCCAAAGGGATGGTCGACAAGGAAGCTGCCTGTTTGTTGGGATCCTGCCAGTTCCTTGGGCAACTGATACTACAGATAGTGTTGGACCTAAAAAGCACTTTTCCATTTTAAGGGAACTATTAGATCTTTGTGTTCTATTATTTAATATTACACTTAAAATGGTGCAAAATATCTTTTTTTATCTTTTAAAGTGCAACAGTTAAGGTCAAGAATCCATCTTCAGCAGAAATGTATGTTAAAGATAAATCAAGAGACAGATCTGTTGTTTGATCACCAGTGATATTGTTTGGGCTATTTACATTAAAATCACTTCCTAGCAGACATGAAATGTAATAGCTTATCAAACACTTCCTCCAAGCACTTCTTTGTGGTTGTGAAAATACACACATTGATTTCATGAAGATTATTGTGTTTCACAGAAAAGGTAGAGTTAATAGGACCATTTATGAAAGGATCATTGATAAAGAAGGATGAAAATCACATGTGACACAACTCCAATAAAATATTTTAAAATGGAGAGAAAAAAAATCTGTGCAGGATCCATTAACATAATAAGCATTCAGGCAAGCCATTTGGGACTATTAGTGGAAGCATTATGATTAGCTAAGAATCCCATTAGCTCAGTACCTTGAGCACAACTCACTTACTGTACACTAATAAGCTGAAGGTAATTCATGAGCTCTTCAATGAAGGACTGGAACCCATGTGAGCCATAAAAAGGAACAAATGTCCTTGTTTATTCCTCCCTTTTCACAGAAAAATGGGCCGCACTTCAAGCACTGCTAAATGGAATAAATCCCATTCCCCGGTCCGATTACTTCCAGCTCCTCTTTAAGTTCCCTGTGCAGCTGGGAGATCAACACTGTCTTCCACAGAAGCTAGGCAGTGCCTTCTGCTGACTGGGCTTATGAGTAAGGGAAGAGGAAGGGGTAACTGCTATCAGAGTATTCCCTCAAAGGGATACTGTACCAAAATCTCCCCACTTTTCAGGGCTAATCCACACGTCTCCTCACAACCAGCCAGTCCTGCTTGCACTGCTTTCATTGGAAGCTGAGAAGCTCAGCATCCTTTCAATTCAGCTACTGTATGCTTGTCTGCTGTTTGCTCTCGATGTCTCTGCCTCTGCCTAATGTCAACATTTTACACAGGTGGAAACCCTCCTGGCTCCAGTTAGAATAACATCTTCTTGCTAGATTGTCAGCTACTGATATTTTAATTTTTAGATAATTTATTTAAACGTAAACATGGATTTATGAAAATGTTATAATGTTTGATATATATAACGTGTTTTAGTCAGTGAATGTAATGTGGTTACTTGATTGTACTATAAAATGACTATGTGGCTGGAAAACACATAATACTCCCCTTTAACATTGGCCGATTGCTCCACTGGTCATTTTATCTGTATATGTAAACTGACAGAGATTCACAAATACACAGAAGAAGAAATGTACCTATGCACATCAAGCACCAAACTGATCTCACCTGTGAAATTCCTTCACTTTGGAAAAGGATAAGACTTTAGCTTTTAATTTGATAACTTATAAGAAGAAAAAGATGCAAAAGATAGGAAATGATAGAACAGTGCAGTAGAGGTACATTTTGATGCAACTGGAGGTTTCCACCCCAGACTTTTGGAAAAATCCTCTCCCATTTCACAGAAGCTCGGATTTGCCTCCAAAAAGAATGAGCTTAAAGAGAATGGGAATATTATCGTGTCATTGCCATAATCATTGTGCAACAAGATCAATCCTCCTTTCCAGTTCCTTTATGAAAGAAATACAGTGAGAACATCTGACTTTTCAAGACATTTGAATCCTGAGAAAAAGCACATGTTCCATTATATTAAAATAAAAGGTTACGATCCGGACAGTCTAACACAAAATATCCCTGGTTTTGTACTCTTTACTGTAAATACCTCAATGAATGTAGCTAACTTTTAGCAACATGACATTTTTTTTTTTTTACATATATTATCAAAAGTGCATGCATTTCAAAGGGATTTTTTTGAATGAGATCAACAAAATGTAGGGCATAATTATAAAATGAAATGAAAATATCTGTAACTATTGTACATTGACAAAATCTGCAGCCACTTTTACCCCTAAATAAAATCAGTTTCCTTCAAAAGCCACTAAATTAGAAATCTGAGTCCACTTATGTTTGCATCAATGTGTAAATATTTTTAGGACGTTCACAATGAATACAGAGAAAACATTTTAACAGCTTAATTGGTAGTTTTATTAATACATTCTGCCACAGCAGGCCCCTAGAGGATATCCATGAACATCATTTTTATTGGCCTACAATGAAAATGAGTTTAACACCTCTGGTTTAGACCAAATCATACTAATGTGTTAGAATGACTCAGCCAAAATTTGAACCTAACTCCAATTGAGAATCTGTGCTAAGAATTCAAAATAGAAGTTCACAGAAGCTCAACATCCAATCACTTTTTAGATGTTTATTTTTAAAAGAAAAAAGACAACTTTGTGTTGGTGTATCATGAAAAATAAATTTTACTTTGTGGTTGTTTTCTGAGAAAAAAAAAGTAAGGCTATTAATACTTTCACACAAAACTGTATATTGTGTTTACCTCATCAAAGTGCTGCCTTATAAACATTTATAAACAGCTTAAGGTGAAAAATATGGGGTACCACTCTGAGAGCTGATGTTTTGGACACCTGATGATGAACTGAGCATACAGGTTGTGTCTGTCAGCGAGGGAGAAAAATAAGGCTGCTGATTTATCCCATGAATAAGGCATGACTTGAAAGTAAGAACGCAACTGTGTCCTGATGTGTGCCTGTGTAAACAGCCGGTGAGATCAAGAGGTTGGCTGGTTTACAGAAGGTCACCAGCAGGTGCTACATCTGATTGCATATCCACACCTCGTCGACTGAATGTTAATAGTTTATGGATAAAATTTTCACTTGAACATGCTGACACAGATAATAAATATAAAGATAAGGGCTTAAAAATGATGTTACGCCAAAAAAAAGAAAAGAAAGAACTTTTCCCTTTGTACCTCTTTGATTCCATTTTACCTTCATGAGATAGTTTTGCCAGGATTAAGAACAACTGATTAACATGCAACAAACATCTTCCTGTGCTGTTGGCAGAAATTATTGTTCCACCAGCACAACACTTTCATCGTATCAAAATATTTCACCCGGGCTGTCGCAGGGATTTTACAGAGGTCATGCAGTGCTGTTGACAACTATCGTGTTTGCCTTGGGGTTATGACTGGAAGGGGAGAAAGGGTGAAAACAACTGAGAGAAAAAGACTTGTTTACTCTCGCACTGTGTCATCATCTGTGAATGTGGGGTTGTGAGAAAGACACAGAGAACCTGAGAAATGGAGAGAAAAATGTCTGATCATAGAGTGATGCTAAGAAAGAAAGATCATTGCCCTGCTTTATGGGATGCCATTTCCAATTATTTTAATTATAATAAAGTTGCAGCTGTTTTACCTTCTCCTATTTATACCTGTAGTGTTAGCAGCAGAAATGACTGCAACACCTAATTTGGAAAAGACTAGATAGCTTCCTAGCTATTAGCTGAGGCCCTTCACCATCCTTTGATTTAGCAAAGGTTTCAATTTACTGACAGACATAGTCTCTGCTCTGCGTCAATGCCCAAAGTCCTGTCCACAAAATACTTCCAGGTGTCACTTAGGTATCGCTGTACTTCTCCAAGCAATTACTGAAAGGACTGAGACAGGATTGAGGGTTGAAGCAAACACCTTAAGACAGCCAACTAAGGTGGTATACTTTCCACTTATTTCAGTGGATAAGGTTGAGTATAGTGTAGCTTTGATGTACCTTTTGTGTAATCTGTGCACAATTTGAGAAAGAAAAATAATTATCAATACATTAAATTCAAAGAAAAAGAGAAAAAAGAAAAAGTAATTCACTAACAGCCAAAAAGAGAATTGCAGCTGAGTCGATCTGATTTCTCTGAAATCAGCTAATTGTTGAATTGGACCAAAGTAAGGGGTTAATTAACCATTTTAAGGAATCTAAATGGTTAATACGCTGGTTTGATTGATTTTAGTGCAAAACCTAAAATGCTTGGTAAAAGAATGATTTTACACTGCTCACAGATCTGCTAAAACCCAATCTATTGTTTGTAAAACTTTTTAATGATTTTCAAAAATACAGAAAATGGCAATGTCAGAGGTTTTTTGACAGCTCCAAGTCAGGACTGTATTGTTGGTCACTGCTTAAAAATTCTTGAAAATGCATGTTGTCATTTAAGACCACATTAATTGTGATTTTAGTTCACCCCCAAAATACTGAAATTGCGCTTTATAATTTTAATCAACCATAACCTTTATTTGAATAGTTCTGTTATCAAGATACAAGAGTTTAGTCCCCCTTTTTTTTGCACTATAGAATCTGAAATAGAGCCACTCAAAAGTAATGCAGATTTCTTAAAACCAGAGTAGCCTTTTCCTCAAATTACAAATTGGAAAGCAATTTAATGGATAGATGTCCACACATTTTATGAATCATGCTCCATGTCAACATAGTGCTTCATCATCTTGAGGATGTTGGTGTCTGGACTGCTAATTTATAGTTTTTAAAAGGTCATATTTGTGATTTATTTATAACACTTCTGCCTTTCAACATTTCACCATGTTTAGCCATGTTGAATTACATATACAGTATAAATCTACGCCATTACTTAAATTCAAAGGTTTCTCACACCGAACATATATACATACCATCATAGGTCCCACTCTCCAGAAGGAGCCCACTTTCCTCCAGGATCCTGAAGTCTCCAACGCTGATGAAGTTGTAGTCCACTCCAGGCACTTCCCCCTCTCGAGGAAGCCGTGTGGTGCCTGGAAAAGCATAAAGACGAGATACAGATAAACATGCAATTCTTGACATGTTCTCATGTAAGAAACGAAAGTGCAGACAAGAGACCATTTGATAATGCAGCCGTTAGATCCAGAGATTAGTTGTGCTATTTTGATAAAATCAGTCATTTGGATCCAAACACTCTTAACGGCCAAAAATCCCAGAAAATCAAACTTATGTATTCTTGTACTTTGTCTCTGCAGAGATAAGACGTGTGTTTTTTTGTTGTTGTTCTGCATGCGAGGTCACATCTTGTTTTGCAGATCAGTGGTGTCCAAATCTCTAGTGGATGGACTCAGCGTTTCATTTTAGACAAAAATCCTTGGAGTTTGATGGCATATTGTAAAAAATTGACAGCTCATAAAGCCCTGTGGAACACAAACAGACCTGGATTTTTTTCATCTCCTATGAGTGACTGCCGCTTTTACAAATTATTACTGGGACTCTCTTGATATACTGCAGCAACAGCTATAATCAGAAAACAGTGGTAATAATTATAGATGAGAATTGTGATGAAGTAATGAGTTGTGTAACCTCCTGGTGTGATTGAGGTTCATTCACTATCATAAAGAGTAACCTGAATACAAATGACATGAAGGTGTTCTGCGAGCAGCTTTTGCTTCCCTGGTGAAGCCACAGACTACATGAGTGTTGATGGGAGGAATGTTTTCTACTAAGATGAACATTCAAATGGTGTCAAATTTTGTTTTTTTGTTTTTTGCAAGGGAAGCAGAACAGTGCACACAGAAATAAACCATCTCTCTGTGCTTTGTTTCAAACCCTTCATTTGAGCTTCTTTACTGCATTTAGCTTGAATTATTAAGAAATGCAAGCATGTCACTTCCTTTGGAGAGGCTTCCTCTTGATGTCAATAAATTCAACATTGCTGTTTTTATTTTGGCGCAAAGGATTGCTACGGCATTGCTTTTTATTTCATTTTTCCTTTTTTCATTAGAAACAACTACAAACACTTGATTGAGCCAAAGGTTTCAGTATTTCCTCGTGTAGTCATTCATTTTACATTCAGTTGACATTGAAAAATGAGTTTGCTCAAGCTTGGATAAAACAAGCCTTTATATTTTTGTTTTTAAATGCTTGAACAATGAAATTGTAATCTTCCCCTTTTCCCATCTTGCCACAATAATACAGAACAACATCAGCCAGAACATGGATCATCTCTAAGGGGTCTTGGATAAGACCATAAAAACCCCCAAATGTAATAAAATGTAGTAAGACCAATGAGGCTCATTACTGTGGTGGCTGTACATCAGTATATTTAGGGCAGCAGGGTGGAGCCTGCAGCAGTAGTGGTAGCTAATCCATAATTTGTGACTCAAGTCCTGAGCCATCGTTGGGTCAACTGACCATCAAAAGCAGATCTGACAACACTGATTCTACCCACACTGGAAAAGCAGCACTCCAAGACCATTATATTAAATTATAATGGTAAGAATTATAACGGCAGAAAAATTAACAATCCATAGCCTGTATGCTAATAAATATAGACTGAGAAAAAAAAAGGAAAATGATGACAGGAGAAAAAAAAAACAAAACAAAAAAAACAGTGACCAGTAGGTTTATAACACTCACTAGAGTTGGAATGTTGATGAGAATGTGGCCTTGGTGTGATCAGCTCACATTAATCAGGATAAAATTATGAAGTTTGGATTTTGGCAACCGACCTGTTTTCATCTGCATAAACACATGCACCATGCTATGCAATAGTTATTGCACAAGATGGCTGGCACATTGATTATCATTTGCCTTGAGGAAGAATGTTCAAACTTGGTGCAGTCCAGTGAGGGCTAAATAGTCACTTAGACCTTGGAGATCACCAGTCAGTCTTGATCTGGTGTGAATAGGCCCTAATCTAAATTTTAAAAGCGCATCCTTCAGTGATTTAATGGCACAAAGGCTTGCAAAACGTTGATTGTCATCCGAGCCTGGTGTGTTCAGACAAATCAGAGTTATAGCTCATCTTTGTTTCACTGATCAATATATGTACTGCTGTCTAGATAAGGCAAATATTGTGGTAAATATATTAATGCAACAACTGGCCTGTGGAACTGAAAACATGAAAGGAAACCAGATCTGATCAGTCAAAGTCTCTATTCTTATTATGAATTTCTGGTATATAAAAGAATCCTATCTATTCTGAATATTCTCTTACGTCAATTTCTAATACATGTCAAGTAGCAGCTTATGTCAAGCAATAAGCTTCAGTTTTATATTCTCCTCATACAACAAAGAATCCTTTTGATAACACTGTTTTATTGATATAACCTTAAGTGGCATTCAAGGCTTATGATGCAACTATTTTGAAATCTCATTGAAAGAAGCAGCAGCATCTCTAAAGTTGATTTTTTGGAAAAGTATAGAGTCTGTGCCAATTAGCAGTGAAAAGACTTCTGGAGGCTCAATGGCCTATTAACCAACTTTATGTTGCTGCTTTCTTTTATTTTTTCCCTCTTACATATTCTCCCTAATTGGACTGTGACAGCTCCTCTGCTCAGGTTTAGAGCAGCAAAAAAAAACAACACACAGGGATACAAAATCCCTAACACTTTTTCTTTAAAGTTTATCTTAGTAAAAGCAGGTAATTTTACTTTGTGTGAAAGGATGCCTCTCATTAACAACTTGTTTTTCTTCTGGCGATAACTAAGGTCCCTCAAAATGCCCCTTATAGGCCAATTACTTGTCAAGCAGTTATGTATCTGTCAAAAATCTACCCAAGAAATCTTCCTGGATGTCAAACTGATATTTACCATAAGCTTCTCATTGTAGAGTTGTTGCTGAGGGCAACATAAAAGCAGCACACTTTGAAATGGCCTTTTAAACATCTTGTCATACTTTCACCTTAGTACAATTGGCTTTTGAGACAAAATATTCCAGAGTGGTTTTTTAAAACACAAAAAATTCTATTTAAGTGTTAATAGAGTGTTACTGCCAGACAAAAGGAGCCTAATGTGCAGGTGGGTCATCAAAAAGAAGAAATATTTTCATTATGCATGGTGGTGGACTCATCAAGTAATGTTTCAGTGTAGCTCCTCTTGAGTTAAACAAGATCAGTAAAAGTCATGTCTGGAGATCATTGTTATGTATGGCAACCGACCTGTTTTCATCTGCATAAACACTGGAAACAGATGGGCAAAGCTAGCATGTGTCTTTTCAAAGAACCTGCTAAACACATTAAAATGTTTCATGTTTTATTTTTGAGGTATACAAATTACGTGAAAACAGTGGTTGGCAGTCATCCATACAATAATGATGAGGCTTGGAAGTAAATCTAAACTGATTGGAAGTTTTCCAGCTCACATATCTCCTGGGTGGTCGAAAGAAAAAAAAAAATCAGTCAATTTCTTCAAAAATTGCACTCTAATTACATCTTTGAAGTATTTGTGATTTTCATGATTGCTTGCATTCAGGTTTAGGCTACATTTCCATGGTGGTATGGAGTTATTGAGAAATCAGACTAAGCAAACTAAAAGAAAACTGGAAATGAAGAATGGGTGAACAACAGAAAATCAAGGGCAAACTAAGTGCTTACACTGCAGAAATACAAAATCTTACCAAGTATTTTTGTTCTAGTTTTCAGCTTAAATAGTAAACTTGAAATAAGACAAAACTAACCTACAAGTGCCTTTTCAGCACAATATAGGAGCTTGTTTTAAGTCATTAATTCCTTAATATTGATGAAAACGTTATAAGTGAATTAATCTGCCAAAGGAACAAGACATTATTCCCATATTATAAGTTAAAACTTTTTGTTCCCCTGGCAGGTTATTTCACTTATAGCTAGTACTTTTTCATCAATATTAAGGATATTTCTTAATCAAGCTCTCATATTGTGCTGAAAAGTTACCTGTAAGTTAGTCACGTTTGCACAAGAAACTAGACCAAAAGTGTTTGGTAAGATTTAGTGTTTTTGCAGTGTAAATAATGACGAGGAGTGATTACTGGATTAGCTTACAGATCAGTTAATAAGCAGAATGGTTTTCAGTTGTGAGCAGAGGAATACTAAAGCTCAGGAGATCTGACTTATGCTACTGATATGTGAAAACAATACGAGCCAACGTGGGAGATTATCAGATAAACATGAACAAACTAGAAATGCAACTAAAATCAAGCTGGCAGTCCACAACATCAAGACACCAATCCATTCTATCAAACCCACCATCACTCATGAACATGAAAGAAAATACTTGAACTTATTCATGAAAAACATACCAATGATTTCAAAATATATGTCACTTTGGCCCTGAAAGGTTTCACTGCAATCTTTTATAACTATCTGCACTGAGAGAATGTCAAAACAGGAACATCAGAGCTAGTCAGTCAGAAGAGGCAGGCAATAAATTTAACATGGGGGATTTGCGCACAGTTTCATGATGGTACTTCAGAAATAGAGGCTCAGAACTTTGATGCTGAAAAAGTTAGGAAGAAATTCAGATGGACTTTTTTAAAAGCCTTTTTCTGAAAAAACAAGAAAGGCATTGTCAAGACATTTAAGATATAAATGTTTTCCTGTAGATTAGATTCCTTTTATTTTTAACCAGAAATGTGATTCATTTTACATATTTACCATATACAATAGTCTTCTTTCATCCCATGATAGGCTGCAATGATTATCAAATAAGAAAGGAAAGACAAGAAAGAAAGGAAATGAGGAAATGATATATGCAATTCTCCATTTCACCAAGGAGAGTGATCTTAGCATAAAGATGTATGACTGACATGATTTTCCCAGCACTGCTGAGCAGTTGCACTAGTGCAGTTTAAGTGAATGAGTTATTTTGAGGTTAAACTCTTCACACCAATCTCTTATCACAGTGGGCAGCCAAATGACTGTATGTAACCTGGTGTACTCCCTGTTTCTAAATAATCCTCCTCTTTTTGCCCTCTCCTGGTCGGAATACGTGAATCTGATTCCATCAACGTCAAGCTAAAAATTTGCCACACATGGACAGTATTACACTGCAAAAACACAAACTCTTACCAAATATTTTTTTGTTTCTTAGAAATTAGACAAAACTAAGTTACAAGTAACTTTTCATTCACATACAAGAACTTGTTTTAAGTCAATAATTCCTTTATATTGAATGAAATAGTACTAGTTGCACTGACAGATTATGCCACTTATAACAAGCTTTTTTCCATTATACAAGTGAAATAATCTGACAAAGAAACTAATACAGTTTCATCAATATTCAAGAATTATTTACTTAAAATAAGCTCCTATATATTGCAGACAATTACTTGTAAGCTAGTTTTGCCTTATTTCAAGTGCATTAAGATATTTGAACTAGAAACTAGACAAAAATTCTTGCTAAGATTTTGTGTTTTTGCAGAGTAGACTCTCTTGCTACCCTTTTATCACTGACTCATTGAATGCACAATGTTGCTTCTTACTGAATAGTCTTACTTAGTGTTTCAATCTTGATGTAAAAGCCAGAATGATATTAACTATGACTTCAAATTACTTTGGTTCAGCAGAACTGACCCTATGGTGTCGGTAGAACACCAACACAGAAAGAGATATGTTGCAGTGATATGAGAGGACGACAGTGTGTAAAGTGGACCACTGGCACAGCGACACAAACCAAGCCTGCTAATCCTCTTGCTGTCTGCATGATTGTCACAAACATTTGGGGTTAAATCCATCTTCACATCGGCTTGTTTATCATCAGCTTTGATTTTCGGCAAACTGTGTGAATTGCTTTGGCTAGGACTTTGCAATTTAACGGCCGTCCATGACTCCCTGAACCTGCCTTTAATACCTCTAAAGAAGACAGACAGGTATTGATTTGTCACAATGAGAAAATGACCACTCGAGCTTCAGCACCCGAAAGATGTGAAGTTGGGCCTTTTTTCTGCAAGAGCAAAATGACTGCCAAGCACGAGAGGGATTGAGTTTTGAGAGTTGAAATGTAGCAACCAACACCCCCATTTTCCAAAGAGTGACTTGTCTTGTGGCTGTATTAGTCCACTCCACTGCTGCCAGCTCGTCACTCACAGATACTTGTTACTGATACATTCGATTTTTTCTTTTCTACAGTCAACACAGCCTTTAGCATCAATTCCCAATGAACTGGAAAGTCTGATTGATTTGAACTGGAACCTTTCAAAGCCATAAAATTGCAAACATTTTCTGCAATTAGTCTGCTTTAGAACTCTTCAATATGGTAAACAGAATAATGGGGAAGCTGTCATGTGGTTACAGATATCAAAATGTATTGTTACCTAAACTACTGAGTTTTAACATTTAGATTCAAAATAAATGTGAATATTTAACCAAACAACAGCTAAAAAGCATAGGTCAAAATGAACCAAATATCACTCTGTCAGAATAGAATCAGCAGCCAGGTCTGGTTTAGTTCTGACACCATCTGTTCAAATTTAAGTGTTGGCCACTTTCAATACACGCTTCTGAAATATTCAAAAACCAGATGTCTGCATAAGACTAATGAGAGTTGAGTTTGCCCGGTCTGTTCCCAAGTGTAAAGTTTGAATAATGCACAGCAAGCATTTTAGTGACAAGAGCTGGTAATTGTCCAGGGATTTCACGGCATGCGAGTGAGTCCGCTTCCCACTACTGTTGATATGGCAGGTGTGTCTGTATAAATGCCCTATATGATTAAGCAAATTTAAACAATGTCATCCAACAACCTTTAAGGGGTCGTCCATTAGAACACTTTTGCTATAAAACTCATCCATTTATGTGCTGTACATTAAAACATTGAGAGTAAAATTAGCTTTTTGAAATATCCTTAAGAGACTTGATGTTAAATATGTACCTGAGGGATTACTAAGTGGGTTTGAATGTGATGCTAAGGACTCCTGACAGTGCATGGCCAATGTCACTTTAGGGTGCAGATGAGAATACTCAAATGGTGTTCTGATAATAAACCTCACTTCAAAGATGCAGTAGATGACATAAAAGCCTAATTTGCATTTTCTGCATAAGCATAGTGATACACTTATGATGAAAAAAAAAAAAATTCCAATGTCATGTTGAAGATTTCAAATATCAGAACATAATTAACATGATCTAGTTTTTATCAGTTTCTAAAATGACTTGGACCTCAACTTCACAAGAACAAAACAGCTTAGGTTGGAATATTTTTACAATTACAACACAGGAACAAAAAACCTGGATGTAAAAAAAATAGACCAGACATTCGCTTATACACAACTAAGTATTCAGTTGACTTTGACTAGGCTATTGTAACGCCTCAGTCCTTTTTCAATTTTAATGGTTTTATGTTGCTTGTATATTTAGGATTGAGTTGATAGCAGTCCAAGCTTTGGTCAAAGAACAATTTGATTTATTCATGTCTAAAGTTCCAAATCTCAGTCATGCCATCATTGGCAAAAATAGGTATCAGATTTTTTTATTTTTTTTCTGGCAACATTTCCAATGTCCACTCTGGGACAAGATTGGCAAATGGTTTCTTCATGTAAATAAATACTCTCTCTTTAGAATGATTGAATTCCAGTTGTGTGGAAATCCTAGCTTGAAGGGCAGTCACAAGGATTTATTTAGGGAAGTCGCTGATTTCCTTTCAACGTTGTTGTTGAACAGATCTGCATGTTTTAGAGCAGTAAATTTCTTTTTGAGGTGATCAAGGTGATCAATCAAGTAAATCTGATCAGCAGAACCTGTTGGTGACCTCTCAGGGTTAACTTTTCACTCCCTTTTCTATTTTTGCTTTGCTTTTGATTAATGAATAATTTAGAAATTTAATTAATTTTAGAACCAATTAATTGACGATGTGAAGAGATCATTCCATTAAGCTTGTTATATAAAAGCCAATAAATGAGGGTATTCTTTCTTTGAACCAAGCATGCAGTTGTATAGTATGTTTATGTAACTGTAAGTAGGATGCAATCTCAGGCGACATCAGTTGTGGAGGAGATGATGCTTCTGATATTGCAACATAATGACTTTAGAAGGTGGAATACACTCAACATTAAAATATGTTTACAATCTCATTCATGTGATCTTTTGTCTCTTTAAACAGTTATTAGTGCTTTATGCAAATGAAAGCCCCATATTTTTGTATTTCTTTGTATTCAATACATAATTCAGAGGTAGAAGTAACAGAAAGAGAGAGTAAAACTGAAACAGAGACGTATGGAAGACTGAAAGCAGGGAGTACAATGATGGAGGTGCCGTCACTGTGCAAGTTCCCGTCTCTTGCTCATTAAGACAGTAATTCAAGCAGGGGATTAGAGAGCCAGACTCGTGGAGTTAGCCCGCTGACGGCTGCTGATGAATAGTGGTTAGAGGCTACAATTGCAATGAACAGCTATGTTAGAAGTAGGAGGTACACGAGCAACAGAAGGCAGTATGTGCAGGTGTGTTTAAACTAAAGAGGTGAGAATGACAGGCAGCAGCAGTGGCAGAGAAATCCCTCTGTAATCATGTTGTGTCCAGCCACTGTAACTGGCCCAAAAATACTCCCTGTGCAACTGAGCTTTAAGAGGAAAAAATCCAATAACTATTCAGTTTAAAGCCAACAGCCCAGGAAACAACACGACTCAGAACACGACTCACAGGTATATGAAGGCATAGGGGACAAACAGGAAAACAACAGAAAGATAAGGAGAGAAAGCAAGGAAAGGGCAGAAAGTGACCAGTGTTTGCAGGAACGACCCTCTATTTGGAAAATAAAAGACAAAAAAAAATATATAAATGAAACATAATCAGATTGTTTTCTTAACAAATCTCACACTTGTACATACAAGTTGTAAATAGAGCATCGTCATGTCCTGAAGAGGCATGAGTTACAGTGACAGTACTGTGTACAAAAAATGGCCCACCTTCCCTAAAACCTTGGAAATATGCATTTGTGGGGTGTAGAAAATACGTGTGGAATTCTGTTTCCATGGAAAGGATTTAATAAACCCCTTGTCCAGTCAAATCTGTATCAAAATCACTGAAGCGAAGTCAGACTGTCCAATCAGTCCAATTTAGAAACAGAAAGTAGATTCTTTTCTTTCTTTACTCTTCTAATGGGAATCACATTTAAAATTGAATTTAAAATCTTAACAAAAATAATATTTTAAATCTGGAGTAGTTATTGGGAATGCATCATACCCAATAATTTTCATTATTGCAGCCTGTGGAACTGTTCATTTGAACTTCTATATTGCACTTTAGCAATTTAGTCTTTTATGCTGATAATTTCTATGACTCATTTTCTTTTGAAAGATTGCATCCCTAAAGTCTGGAAAAATAACGATCAGTATTTCTGATGACAGTAATACATTTTCCATTCATTTGCGGTGTTCTATTGATAAAATTTTCTTTCCTGAGAAAAGGGGAATTGTATATATTATTAGACCCTCCAAACACTGTGCTATCAAGAAGTATTTCCACGTACCGTGATGAGAAAAGGAAAGTTTCATTTCGAAGAAATTGGAACCCCAAGGTTGCTTTGCAACACCTTTAGCAAATGGAAACTACAAACACATTTTCATTAGGCAGAAATTACAGCCAACAACACAGCTGCCATTCTTTGCAGCGCTTCTGTCGGTTCCCAATTTCAACCTTATTTAGCTCTCTCATTATTGATCTCAAATAAGAAAAAATGGCATTGACCGCATAGAATACAGAGTCAGCAAAGGAAATCACAGCCAGCCATAAAAAAGTAGTTCTATTTATGGGCAAAATGTGACTTTGATCACTGTGATGATACCTTATAGAAGTAAATAAGTTACATGGGGGTTCAAGAGATGTCCTTGGCTCCGTTGCTATAGTGATGCTTAAGTGTGTGCTTTTTAGTGTGCCTCTCAAGGAGCTGCGGATAACAATGCAGGGTGACGTGTGTTTCTTAGAGGTTGTGATTTTGTGTATGTGCGGAACTATTTAATGGAAAATGAGTGCTAATGCAGATTCTCGTTTCCCACAGCATCTTCAATATTCCCAGAAGTTGCTTTACATAAAAGCATACATATGCTGAAAGTGGGTTAGGATGCACATGCGTGGTCTGCAGCTGCTTTTTAAGAGCCTTGTGTAGGAGCTTGCTTGGAGTACTTACAGGGTATAGTGCGTAGGTAGAGGTTGTCTCGTATGATCTGTTGGAGTTTGTGGTCGAGCGAGCCCTTCTGAAACTGCAGACTGAGGTAGTGGCGCAGGTCTGTGTTCAACACTTTGCCTGCAATAAGCAAGAGAAGGGCAGGAAAAATCAGCCAAAACCTAACAACATTTCAGGTGGCATACAGCAGCATCTATATAAGACAATTCTGTTTTATAAATACAAGAATGTGACCACAATTTGAACAGTATCCTTCAAGCTTGTTGAAGGATACTGGAAATATTTAATCCAAGCCATACAGTTTAAAAGGTGATTCCACAAAATGCTAGTAAGATGACGGTCACTTCTTAGTTTGAAGAATAAATTTCTAAGACATTTCAAGTTTCCCTTCATTTTGTTTTTGTCATCTATTAGTATTTTAGACATTCTAAAACACAAAATAAGCTATGTGACTATTTTTTTTTTACTGTGAATGTAAATATCTGGTTTCAACTGCAACTTTTTTTTAGCAATTATCAAGCAGAATTTTGCAAAACTATTTCATAGTATAAGTTTCACCATATGAAACAGACATTTCAAAATCAGGTTATATGATCTGCATGCACTTATAAAAATGCTGACTTTTAGATACCCCAGCAGTTCAGTCTTAAGTGCTTTACTTTGGGCTCTTTTTGTCAGATTTTAGAGGGTTATTAGCAGGCAGCTACTTGATTAAATGAGGTCTGAATGATAAAATAGCCTCAAATGATTTAGATAAAATCCAACTTCACAACTAAGTTTCCTCACCAGTCTGATTTTAGTCTTTTCACCTTTGGTTCACCTTTAGATTTCTATTTTATGCCTTTCATAAAATGTTTAAATATGAAATGGGACTCAAATCCGAAGGAGTCATTTTAAAAAGTGCTGTCCAACTAAGTACTAAGTGCTCTGGAAATGCATTGAAGATTGTTTTTCTCTCCGACTGCTTGCACGTTGGAAAGAAAGAACAAGCTAGTCTGAGCTGAATTTATTTCGTCTCTGCCTTCTTATGGCACACAGTAAATCTAAAACCTAAACTGCTAAGTAACCATTGATGGGTGCTGCGTTCAAACACAATTCCCCTTTTTAACCACCTTGTACAAGACAACAAAAACAGCTTTCACAAACATGTGCAATACCACAGCCTCATAAGCAAAAGACCACAGATTTTCATGCAGAAACAAAAAAAGATATCTGAAGAAGATTTGCATATGCTTTTAACTCCCAGATGTCTTTGTAAAAACAAAGGAAGATCATGCAAAGCTTGACGCAGAGGGAGATTCTCAGAGCTGTCAAACACAAGTGGGAAAAAAGTTTATGTATTGAAGAATATGATGAGGAGTTTGGAGGCTTCATTGTCAGCTTCCTCATCTCTTGAGTGAAGGGAAGAGGAAGCTTTGAGAAAGACTGACGACGGACAAAGAATTTTTTTCATCATTTCTCTTCTTCGTTGCACTGAGACAAAACTCTACCAAACAGATTTCTCCTCTTCTTAAAGAGAAGAAATAAATATTATTAAGTTATCTTCTACCTCTATGTTCAAAACATAAGTGCTCTAATAACTTTAACATCCATCCATCCTCTGCTTATCCGGGGTCGGGTCGCAGGGGTAACAGCCTGAGAAGGGAGGCCCAGACTTTCCTCTCCCCAGTTACTTGTTCCAGCTCTTCCAGGGGAATCCCAAGGCGTTCCCAGGCCAGCCGAGAAACAGAGTCCCACCCTATCTCTAAGTGAGACACAATGAAGTTCTCTTTAACTTTAACAACCAATTTAAAATATATGTTTTATTCAGGATTCTCAATGTCTTCTTGAATTGGTCTTCTTGAATCAGTCAATCTAGATTTTTATAACAAGGGTTGGATGTCAATGTTGCTTTTTTTTTTTTAAAGAGAACTGCATTACGTCTATCTTATCTAAATAAATAAAATAAAAGTAATTCTGGGAAACGCAAGTGCGGCAGAGAACAATAGGACATAGTTTGAGTGGAAAATTGTGTATTTTTAAAATAATATAGCAAATTTTATATTGAAAGTTTGATTTTTGTTGTTCACTCCCCTTTCAGGGTTCTGTACCTACTCAACAGTGTGTGGTGTACCTCAAGGCATTGTTTTAGTGCCCTTTTCCATTCTGTACCACTTTGAAGTATATAATGATAGTTTTCTGTGTAGTTGAACACAGAAAAGTATCACTTTGTTTCTGAGTCACCTCACACTATTAATACAACTAATCCATTATGATCTCTTTGTAGTCATTGTTTAACTTTACCAATTAAAATATATTATAGTAAGTAAATCTATATTTCCTCATTATTACATTTGGAGCACTGCAGATGCATCATTTATAACTGTAGGCATCATTCTTTACACAAGACAAAGAGGACAAATCCTGCACCTAGCAGCCCTACAGAAATAATCACCCATTATTTAATCTGAAGATACTTTTATTTACTAAAGCTGTGAATGGTTGAAACATTAATTATAGTAAATCAAGTAACTCTTGTTTTGCCTTGTTCTGGCTCGACTTGCATATTTGTATATACTGGAACAAATTATTCAAAGTGGACTTACGTAAAAGATGCTAAAAAAACGGTTAAAAATCAGGACATACAATGACACTTTGAAAGTATATTCTTAATCTTTTCGTTGGGTTATTGGTAAAGTCTTCTGATTTCTTGTCACTCAGATTTTTTAAGTCTTGTTCCTGAGTTGACTCACATTCTTAAGTGAAAAGAGCTATTATGCAGCAATTTAGTTTGACTTCTTTGACAGATATGGGCTTGAAAAGCTTTTTCAAGACTTTTTCACAAAATGTTAAAGTTTAAAATCTGCCTGACTTGATTTTTTCAGTTTTCCTGAATTTATTCATTAAGGCACAGAAATGGTTTTGGAATACTTTAGGTATGGAAATTCTGTTCACCAGTCCTAAATACCACAATTTCTCTTGCACAGCATGTCTGACCACAGGACAGATAAGTAAATTTAAAAATGTATGCATACAATGTGACATAAACACACTGCAGTGCAACACAGTGAGGTCTTTGTAGCTTCCTGGGTCCTGTCAGAGATGGTTAGTGAGACCGTCACATCAGAGAAGTTTCTCATTCCTCCTATCCACAGATAACACTGCTGCTCAAATAGGACTCATTTTTCGGTGACTGTGCCAATTTTAGCTCCTCGTCTATCCACTTAGTTATTGCTTTTTGGGGGGTTTTTAACACCCCGCTCAGAAGAAGGCAATACTAAACTGTAACTATAACTTAGCAACATAAAATAATGAGGAATATAATTTGGTTATTTTATAATTTTTTCTTATTCTATGCTGCATATAAAGAATACGCTTTAGAAAGCAAATAATACAATTATTAATTATACCTTTTCTTTTTGGCAGACTCTTCTTAGTGATGCCTTCTATCTTATTCTACCTTGACATTTTTGCAGCAAGTAATGACAGGGAAAGTGTCAGAAAGGAACAAGGTCACCCACGGGAATCCCTTAGCAACATGTTGCTATTTCACTGAGCATCAGCAGCACTCTTCTTCCCTAAAACAGGAAGCTCAGAGAAAATAGCTGCACTCGCTCTGCAGTGATGGAGGCTTTGCCTGGCACCCTTTTGTGAAGCGACAGACTGTTAACATAGTCACTTAGACCAACACCTCACTCCGGAGCCACAGAATTAGACTAACACTCGAAGCTGTAGATTTAACTCCTTCCCACATGCATATATTATTGATCTATTTTGAGACATCTCAGCAGAAATCAGTCACAAATTTACACAAAGGAATCGTTATGTAAGACTGAAAAAACTTGATGTAAGGTATAGCTGAGATGCTACCGCAAATTTAAAAAAAGAAGAAACATCTTTTCAATAGAGATCATTATTTTAGTTCAACCTTATTCAGTCTACCTATAATCATTGCTTTATTTGCAGATAAAATAGGTTGACAGATAAAAATGTTATTATTGCTATGAGAATGTTCATGCTGAAAAGGAATAATTTTTTTGCATCAGAATTACTCATTTAAACTTTTTTTCTGAAGAAATTAAATATGATTTTAAGTTGTTTTCTCCAAAATACAATGACACAAAGAAAAAATAAGTTATTTTTTCTTTGTGTCAAGAAAGACAAAAGGGAGGTTCTTTATTTATTTTATCACCAACAATAACAACTGCTGGTTGTAAAGGGCTTGTATGCCAGACTGTTTCTTGGACCATGTAACTGTGGTTTTTCTCACTTTCCACAATGAACAGGTGCACAGAATTACTTGTCTCTCTGAACTTTTTGGCATGAAAGAAATTAGCACTGATGCCAACAATCTCTGTAAATTTATTTTGTGTGCATGGTTATGCACAGCAACTCTTCCTCTCCTCTTTTTGCTGCTTTCTCTAAACAGTGAAATTGGAGCAAACGCCTTGTGTCAATTTTGACATTTTATTCAGAGACATTCTCCCTCAGGCAGGTGGACATCCACCGGGAGGTCATTATCTCTGTTGTCTGACAGTCAATTAACAGTCCTCTGAATAGGGAATCTGTCTGGTCTGGATATGTTCCCTGATATTTCTCTCAGTGCACTGAGCTACATCATAGTCAGAATGATTTCAGCGAATAATGTCTGATGTCAATAGAGATGCACCGTCCATAAATATAAATGTTTATGCAAAAGACCAATGTATAGCTTCCTGAACTGAAATGACTGTTTTCCTTTTTCTCCCTAATAAACACACAAGGGACTTTGTTGCAGCTGCTGCTGAGGTTTAACAGTCATGGTGTCATTTTCAGGTTACTTGTTTGAGTGGAGAAATAGATTATCACCCTTGACGTTATTAAAGGAATGTGGCACAAAGTTCAACTGAAAATATGACAATTTTCACAGGTATGGAATCTGACAGACTGATTTGTGGAAAATGTATTAAAATATTCACAACATGCTTTAATTTTAATTAAATACTTCTGCAATAAAGGATGAGCTAAATCACCACTGGCAGCTTCAGTATGAGATCTGGACACTGTCATTGGTGGACAGTAGTTTCAAACAGCCAATCTCATTAATGATTTACTTTCAACTGAATGCATTTTCTAGATTGCAAAGTTATAAATCATGTCAACATTTACGATGTGCAGGGCACATTGCATGTGAAGCGTATGCAATAAAAAAAAATATATATATTTATTACTCTTCTAATTCATGAGATGCACGTGGATAAAAGTGTCATAAGATGGATAAAACATTGAGCAGCTGAAATAAGCTTCTGGCAATGACTGGCAAGGCTTAAATAAATGAGGAGCTCAGTCATCTACAACCTCTTTCCCCACATCTCACCCTTGGCTGCCTCCAAGGATGAGACCAACCTATGCTTTCCAAGAAGTCATTGGAAGCCTTTAATTCCCTATAAAGCTCTCAGGAGCTATGGTCTGCCTGTTTCAGTCTCACCTGCAGGAAAAGCCTGGAGAACATTCCCATGCCAAGACAACTTCAGCTAAGGAGTGGACTAAGAAAAACAGGGTGACCACACCAAGTTAATGCTGAGGTTAGCTCAAAAAGAAAGATTTCTTCTTCACAAAGATGACCAACTAAGGACATGCATACAGGGCAAGGGGTAATACTAGCTCTTTTTTTTATTCAAACGTCCTATTCTCTTCCAAATATCCATTGTCCTCTATACCAGGTGTATAAAAACATCAATGGCTAGAACACGAGACCTTTAATGCAACACACGGTTCACCTTTTCCTTTGTCCTGGTTCTGGTCAGTGACTAAGAAAATGAACTTTGCTAATTTTTACAGGTTCAGGTTTGCGGCTAAGAAAAATTAACTTTGCTCACAGAAGTAAGTACAGTTTGGCTCAGGAGGTGGTGGTGCTAAAAGAATTATGTTTACCAAACAGGCTGTGTGAAACTGGAAATGCTTTTGGAATCTTGCGTATTTGATTAATGCAGCACCAGATATTATTTTAAACTACTTCTTCTCACCCACATATTCTTAAAACGTTATCACAACAGTAATTATGAATGCCTGAATGCACTCCTAGTTCATGTTTTCAGTTACCAAGCAACATGTTTACTCAGAATCAATACTCAAGGAAAAATACCTTTTAAAATAATATTCTGATCTCACTGCAACTATTCAATTAAAAATACAAATAATGAATGCTTAAGCAGCATCTGTTGTTAGAGGTTGAAGTCAATCAACCTTAAAGAACTATTCATTTTGTGTTTCTTGGTTTAAATGCTGTATAATTTATAAGAGAAGCTACCTTTCTACGTCACTGTCTCTTTACCAAGTCTCTGGGTCTTGCCTTGATCACCTGTTGTCCTAATTTTATCCAGTTTATTCATGTATCCTTTCTTTGTTCCCACAGAAAATTTAGCAGCAGGAGAAATTTTCCCAACCATGTAACAAACCAATGCATCAAATGCTGTCTTACTCCCTCATTTTAAGCAATCCCCTAAAAAAGCCTTGTTTTTGCATTGAGATTCAGATTCAACCCAAGCAAAAATGCTTTCAAATTGTTTCATACTAGATAAAATAGATGTTCTTACCACTGACAGTGGAAAACAGACAGAAACAGCAAGTCAGGGTATCATAAATTATTCTTTAACTCTACCAGTTGTCACACATCCAGAAAGGGCTGTATCTGGGACATGTCCTGCTTTTTTATCTATTCAAATTACTCTAATAAGGGTTGAAAAGTATGGGACTTTATTTCAGTGTTTATTCCATAGTTATGTAAACTGTTCTTGTCTGTATTTTCAAACTGAAAATCCAATCTAAACCAATTAGACATGCTGAGAATGACCCTCTTTTGCTCTCACAAAGACCTCCAACCAGTCAGGGGGCGGACACTCCTGCTCGCTGCTGTCTCACTGTAGAGACGTCTGGGTCCTTTGTGTCTGGAGGTGTGACTGGTTCTAGGCAAATGCAGGGATCCAGGATTTTTCTAGCAAAACTTTCATTGTAAGAAGTAGAACATAGTATCAAATATGTAGGTTGTGCTGTTCTGGCTGTTCTTTATGTATAGAAATGCACAAATCAGATTTTAAAATCTGTATTGGTCCTGATATTGAAAAACATAAAAATAATATATAGCTCGGGTATTGTGACAATGTCTCTGATCCATAAGGACAGATCTTTTAAGTCTAATTCTATGCTTTGTGCTCTGAGCAACATCATGCTTTGTTGTTTGTTTTACATTATATTTAAAATTCTTAATTGCACCTTCGGCACCATTTGAAGGAAGGTTTGTTGCAGTTAATTTTTACATGTTTAACCAAGTTAGTCATCCTATAGTTTTGGTCAATTTCAGTTTCTTTATTTATTTTACATATGCTGTTATGCTCTTTATTGCCCTGACCGAACAAATTAAAGTTTGACCAAACTTGTGAAACTATTGGTTTATTTCAATGTGCTGGACTGGTGCAGATAATTCAGTACATTATGTCTGTGTTTAAGAATAAAAAAACAAAAAAAAACATTTTAAGTCAATTTAGCTGTTTTTCTGTATCAGAATTGACCAATGCTAAACCTCAGATATCTGTATCGTACTGGAAGTGAAAAGAGTAGATCAGTGATTCCTATTTATGAGCAGTCAGTAAAAGCTTAGATATAACCAAAGACAGAATTTTCAAGTCTCATCCAGACAGATTTATTTTTTTCTTATTTTTCCTAGCTTTGAATATCTCCTTAGCCCATGCTGCAGCGAAGGCAGACAGATGCTGCTTGCACCTCAATCTTGTCCTCCGTCGACATTCATCATGGAGCATAATGACAGGTCACAAACATCGTCTTTGTCAGGGACTGCTCCTCCCCTGTGGCGCTCAGTCAAACCAGGCACCAACACCTCTAAGACCTCCGCTTTGACTCCTTTCATCGTTCTCCTCGAGTGACAGCATACCACCTTCCTCTTTCCATCCTCCTCTAACCTTTCAGTTTCGTGTGGACATTTTAAGGGGACAAAACCGCTGCAGGGTGGACACCTTTGCATGAGAAGTTTACCAAAGGCTCTCTGTTCACATTTTCAGACAGCTGAACATGAAACTGGGATCAAGGCACACGTTGCTGACTTCGTCGAGAAAAAGCAGAGAGCGGTGTGCTATAAGCCTGGCTTATAATCTCACACCTCACACAGCGCCGTCAGATGAATTCTCTTCCCTTATATAACTGGCATGTGGAGTGTTACTGTGGCTGGAGGCTTCTGCAACAGAGGAGTGTGATGGGCTGATGTTGTGTTTTTCAGTCTGTTTGTTCGGCTGGGTGGACACAGAGCCATGGAAACTTAAACAAGTTTTAAGTTTGCATGGCCTAACATGCCTGAACCGCTCACCGCATACTTAATTTCCTCTCATTTCAGCAGCAAGTCCACACTTCCAAGTCTGGTGAAAGCATTTTGGATGACCAAACAGAGATGCTTGAAATTCAAGATAAAAACAGGTTATTTTTAAAAGGAAAGGAGGTGTATGTATATGAGTGCAACATAAATGCATGACAATTGGTTTGTGTTTTATAAAACCTTTCATTATGGCTAAGCGACATGGCTTCAAAATAAAAAACGCTTGTTAACTAAGATGGGGGTTCTGTATGGGCCAACATCACCCTGAGCTATGGAAATTGAAGAAATGCGTTTGTGGAAAAACATCCAGATTTTCCAAAAATGTAATCTTCAAGTACCAAAAATTCAATTAATTGACTAAATCAATTCATCTAGCCCTGCCTTTAGTGCAGGATTAAATGAAACTGAACTGAACATATAAGTTTATGAGAAATTAATCTAACTTTATCCTCATTGTAAGCCACAAATGCACAGGTTGGAGCCACAGTCCCCTTGACATTACAGACTGTAGATATGCCTAGGCATGATCATAACATAACACGTTTCCAGCCCACTGATCTCTAAAGAACCGAGACATCTGCCCTTGCGTTAAAAGTTAACTAACCATATGCTCTTTTCTCCTCTGCCCGCAACCCGTCCCCTCTGTCCATCACTGCTCTGGAGATGAAGGATTGACCTTCTTCCTTTAAAGTGGAGCTGGATCTGCTCAACTCAGCAAAACGGGAGCTGTGATGCAGACAGAGCGGCATCAACTGCAGTGACACCAGCGCTGCTGTGATAACCAAAGCTATGTCCACGAGCCAAAAAGACCTGAAATGTAAGAATCACCTTCAGGTGCTGAGTCATGTCTTGCTTCATTGTTTTTAAATTATTTATTTGTCAAATGTGCAGATTACATCTTTGTTGTTTTTTGGTCTTATATTTTAATTTTTCATGATTCTTCTCTTTTTTTATTTTTATTTTTTTAAAGCAATACATAACCATTACTGCCATTTTATAATTCATGTTCAGCTAAAATAAATTAACTCAATAACAGAAGCAACCACCTTCCCATCCCAGTTAACTTCCTACTTAACATCTGGTTCTGAGAATGTGAGTCACTACCAGAGTATTTATCCAGCCACAAAAAGGTGGAATGTACAGTTGAGCAGTACATGTACAGTATAGCTAGAGACAACTTTTTAATTTGCTTTTAGTAAAAAAAAAAAATCAAGGTGGGCTTAATTTTAATTTTTAACACCATGAGATTTGTGCACAAAATATTAATTAAAATTAATATTTTAATTCATAAAAATATTAATACTGTTAATTACTGACAGTAATTAACAGTCAGTAATTGCCTGTTAATTACTGACTGGTAATTAACAGACAAAATCCTGAATAATGGACTTTTTCTCTGGAGGAAGCACTAAATCACAACTGAGCACTAACTTTTTGGTCTGCAGCTGCACAAACAGCACAATCTGTAATATAATTTATTTTGAGTTTAGTGGAAATCAAATAAATAATAAGTCATTACTCTTTGATGTATGAATGAGAAAAATCATTCATGCATCTAATCTGTAAATTCTGTTGGATTCAATACTTTCTCTAGCAAATTTTTATTTTCTTATGATCAATGTTTGTTACTTTTAAATTTTATACCGATTATACAAATTGTCGTCAAACATAAAAAACTAACCTTTGAGTTATTTTGCTGTAGCTTAGCTAACTGAAAATTAAACAATAGGTAAATTTAATTCAGAGCTTTTAATTCATATCAATCTATTACAATTGAGTCATTTTGACAGACTTAATGTCAACTGCGTACATTCCAGTTGGATTTTACTTATAATAATGCCTATGCATCTCAAATAGAAAACACAACATTCAGAAAACCAATAAAGTCAACATCCTAAAAGTTTTCTTCACAAATTCAGTTATTTTCTTCCAAAAATAATAATAAAAAAATGTCTTCTTCAGAGAGCTTTCTATGACAAAAAAAAAAAAAAAAAGCTGTCTATGTGCTATGTTGTGTTCAGGTTGTCTTGACAATATAAAACTTGATGGCCTTGCAAACATTGCAGCAGTTTTAGTTGTTTATTTTCCCCGGATGATTCACATGCTTTTAGACTCCTTTTTTATGCAATCTGCATGTTTCGCTGTGCATCTTCTCGACTGTAGACCTTTCAGTTTGGAAATAACTCCTGTGACCGCTGAGCATTTCTTATTTACTCCCACTCCTCACTTTCACCTGTTTCACAGCCAACAACATGTTTCACATGGAAAAGAAATGGCGCAAATACATCCAAACAGTTTCTGCGAGGGAGAGAAACAACTTTTCAGGTCATATTTAAAGAACAAGCGTGACTCAATCGGGCTGCGTTGTTCTCCGCTTGCAAAATGGTCGGCTTAATCCCAAGCTTGTTGTCAAATCGTGTCTCCATAAAAGTGAAGTCGTGTTTTTTTGGGGAGGAGTGAGAATCCAACCAGAAGTATTAAATTATTCAAAGCGAGAGAAAAGTGTTAAGGAGGGGAATGTATTAGGAACTGAAAATAGGTGGAAGTGAACTGCCATGCTCAGGCAGTAGGAACCCAAAACAAAAGCTTGCTTTTCTTTTAAAATGGGAGTATGATGTATTTTCCAGGCACACAGTGCCATTTCAAAGAATAATCAAGTAATTATGTTGCCTTCAGTTATCATATATATATATATATATATATATATATATATATATATATATATATATAT
>CAEFZX010026597.1:0-12174 GCA_903066825.1 Alfaro cultratus | reverse complement strand
CCTGTTCTGTGGGGTTTTTTTTGTCACAAAAAACTTTTTTTTTTAATTTTTTTCTTTTTTGCTTTTTTTTTTTTTTTTTTTTTTTTTTTTTTTTTTTTCCACAAATTGTTGTGAAAGCCTTAAAAATAATTTCGAAAATCAGCACAACGTTGGAAAAAAAAAAATAATAATAAAAAAAATAAATGGGTGCATTGTACAGCCATGAGTGCACCACTAATCAGTCACTAATCAGTCGTGACTGATTAGTTTTTCAAGAACAATCTAAAACACGACTTAATCAGATAATAAATAGCTTTTTCCCCATTTCACATTGTTTCGGAGCAGGGCAGCTCAATACGTCAATCGCAGAAGGTTTTGAGTTGATCTCTGCAGTAGGTGACAAACTGAACTCCAAGGACGCTGAGACCAGCACGTCGTTTATAACTTTATTAAAGAACATCGACAAAACGTGTTCAAATTAATGACCCAACAAAAATAATAATCTCAGTAATTATTGTTTCAACAAGGTGTTGTGCAAATCTGTGCGTTTCGGTTCAATTACCCAAAATAACTAGCAGAGCAGGAGTTTAAAATCAATCAATCAATCAATCAATCAATCAATCAATCAATCAATCAATCAATCAATCAATCAATCCTCTGTGTTCAGAGGAGCGCTTATTAATAATCGCAAAAATAAATATCAAGCCTGAAAACCTAACATCACTCTTTTTATTCTCTCTCTTTGTCATTTAAGCACACCCGTTGCCGTGGCAACCGCCTGAGCTGAGCAGAGATGTTACAAACGTAACATTCAGTCCGTTACGATATTGGTATTGGACCAAAGAAAGCAAGGCAGTTGCAAGCCTTTAAAATTGTGACGCTTTTGATGGGTCAGATAGACTCAAAAAAATTGTAACAGCAGCACGAACAGCTCAGAAACAATGGGAAATGGGAAAAAGCTATTTATTAACTGATTAAGTCGTGTTTTAGATTGTTCTTGAAAAACTATTTAGTCACGGCTGATTAGTGGTGCACTCACGGCTACACAATGCACCCATTGATTATTATTATTATTTATTTATTATTTATTTATTTATTTATTTAACAGCAGACAACCGCTCCCCTGGCACCCCTGTTAAATCTTTTAGGGGTACCCAGTACCTACTTTCACCCCTGTATGTATACGTTTGTCATAGGGAAGAATTTCAAACTACTGTCACCCCTGATTGAAAGGTAAGAATTTTACCAAGTAAGTTTTATTGTGCACTACTTGTCAGAAGTTTTCAATATAGGTACTTGAGTATATGGATCCTAATTATTTTGGACAAATTTTTTTTTTAAAAATACACACCTCACAAATGATTATTTTTTAAATGTAAAATATAAAACGTTGTCGCATTATCACCATTCTGACAGACAAACTGCTGAACAGGAGAAGAGTTTGTTGTCTTTATACTGTTAAAGACAAACACGAAGAAAGGAAAAAACTTTTTATCTCTTGGCGCTGCGTGATTGGCTGAAAGATTGGATTTAATTATTCATTTACAGAAAAAAGTTAAATATTAACGTTGGAAAACTGAACAGAGAGGTCAAGCAGAGCAGTGCTCTCCCCAAACCCGACCTCCAAATCCAACATGGCTTCCAAAAGTACAAATGTAAACATTTTAACCTATCGTAAAGATGGTTGCGATAAGTTACCACAAATATTCAAATAAAGTTGAATATTTAACATATTCAATCATTCGGTTCCAGAAAATATGAAGCAACATGGAATTGAGGTTTAAAAATGTATTTATTATTATTATCATTATTTTCTATCTTTGTCTGAAAAGTAAGAGGCACATTTAAACACGCGTAGGGCTGAAATAGCCTTCCTTTTTGGGTCATGAGTTCTTCATAAGAGAACTTGGCCTTCTCTCTCTGCTTGCATTGCATTGCCTAAAAAGGGGGAAATTGTCCCGACTCGTTCAGGGCAGCGACGTTGAGGTCTGGGGAGTTTCGTGACCTTTCAGGAAGGTGGATGTTGCAGTTCAATTATATAAATTATCAAAAGAAGCACATACTTCACGGAGATTTGTCAGGAAACTGAACAATCAGTTTGAAAGGTAAACGGCAACCTTTGCTTTGGATTTATGATCACTTGTAACTGTTCACCACCAGGGGGAGACAAAGAGTTTAAACATGAAGCTTGATATTAGAAATGACATTTATGACACACCTGGACTCTGTCTGACTCATTTATCCCAGGAAACACAAATATCTGAACTTGGTTGTTTGTAAAAAATAAAATAATTTTTAAAAAAAACAACTAAAACGTCAATGGACTCTGGAAAACAATATTAAGGAATAAATCAACAAGTATTTGTGAGACTGAAAAATCCTCAACAGATTGCAACAATTTCAATTTGGCTTTCCAAATTTAGATTTTTTATTTGAATTAGGGCAAAAAAAAAAAAATTTCTGAAAATTTTTAAATATTTTACAGTGCAGCATGTAAGGTAAACTATTTTTTTAATAATCACATTTTGGACTCACTTTAATTCCACATTAAATAAAACACATTTATCCAGTGACTTTTATACCAAAGCAGAGTCTGATTTGCCCTTAATTTATTTCTTAAACTCGCCTGTACAGCAGTCGTTGTCAAAGAAAGAATGACACCCCTTTCCTAAAAAAGAAGGAAAAAAAACACTTAATTTGTTCAAGTAAAATATTTAACTATTACATGCTTAATTTATTGCTGAGTAGGAAAAGAGGTGATTTTAGCTTTTTTGTTGACTTTTTTCTCTCTGTTTTTTTTTTTTTTAGCTTGTAAATACTTTTGATTTAGAATTGTACAATTTTAGATGAACATTAACGTAGCCTCGCTGCCTCCCAACAAATGAATGGACTACAATTGCAGTTGGGGGGCCACAGAAAATCGGTCCAGGGGCTGAAAGCGGCCAGCAAGCCGCAGTTTGGACATCCCTGCTCCAGATCGTTCAGAGTTGCAAGGCCTCTGGTAGGCTAATGGATTATTTAAGTTTGGGGACTCTGGTTGTCATGTACAAACACTGAGTTTGCATCTAGGAAACAATTTCTGTAATTATTTGGCAATATGTTCCAGAAACCTTTCCTGCTAAAATACCTAATAAGGGGCCACCAAATTATTATTATTATTTTTTAAATGTGCTGGTATTTCGGTGTTGATGACGCCAGGTAAAGATTCCCAAAACACTTGGAAAGACAAAGATCCTTCACTCTTCTTAAAAGTGAGGATCAGATGATTTTCCACGTCGTAATATTGTTGTGTATCATTCCATAGTGGGTTATTTATCTTACTGCGGGTACCGATCTCAATGTTTGTTCCTGAAAAGTTTCTAGAAACCTCAATAAACATAAATTATTTTTACAAATTTAAAGAAATACTTCAACTTTGTTTGCTTTGAAAATTATATATTTTTTGCCTCATCAAATAAATAGTAAAACTTTCACTTTTTTTTGTGCGACATTATGCTACAGTGAATTCCTTGTTCTGCCTTTCATGTGTTTATTTAATTTCAGCTGAAAGAAATATATTATTTAATTTTTGTAGATGTGATTTCATTCTCCGTTATACGTTAAAACATAGCTCTGCTTTAAAATAATTTTTTTAAATACTTATTTGATACTTTTTTAAATCTCAAAGCACTATTGAGCATTTTAATTAGAATTCTTTGCTTGAGTATCCTCCAGAGAATTATCCCAGAGCCAGAAACGTCAACAGATTCATGAAAATGCAATTAGGGCAAGAGAAAAACAACAACAATAATAACAATAATAATAATAAAAAAGCAAGTTGTTTAGCATAATGTTCCCCAGGCTGTGGGTGGAATCACAGAGCAGACGCTGGAGACGACTCTTGTTCCAGAGAAAAAGGAGAAAGAAAAACACAAAAACACTGTACCAGATATATTAGTCAGGCTGATCTTTCTGTATGAGGACATCATTCATTACCACGACTAAATTAGGTCTGATTAGCGTCACAGAACAGGGATGGTTTTCATTCACTGCCATGTTTGAACCTTTTCTCATCTGATCCAGCTAAAACAAACCCTCCATCTTCCATCCAACCCGTCCTCTGCTCTGCCTTCTGTTTGTACTGAAAACAAGACACACGACTTGGCTTGTTTTTAGGGGATATTTCCACTTGTTTTTGTCTCCGGAGCGACGTCAGAAACATTAGGGATGTGCAGACAACAAGAGGAATAATGGGGGAAAAAAAACTAAAAGTTTTTAATGAACAGGAGAGGAGCTGGAGCAGCTCTGTGATTGGCCCGTTTCCCAGAAGACATAACAGTGTTGTGGCTGAGTTCAATGGGAAAAAACAAAAACCTGACATTACTGAAAGAGCGTCACTGGCAGAGCAGCAGATACAGGTCAAGTACTGAGTGTTCGCACATGGGGTCAGTAATTGGCCTTTTACAACAAAAACACTGAAGACAAATGGGCAGATAAAGTTTACATGCACTCTTCATCGGTGGAGCTGTTATGTTATTTGGTCCGTTTAACGATGAATTTGAACCATTCTTCTCAAAAGCTGCAGTATGTAACTTTCATTAAAAAAAAGTTTTTTTGTTGTTTTTTTTTTTTTACAAATTTGTTGAAATTGTCATTGTGTTGTGACAATAGTATGAAACAAATAATCTGTGAGAAAAATCAAGCTTCTCTGGATTCTCCCAGTTCTAACTAGAAACAGCCAATCAGAGCCAGGAGGCGGGTCTTAGCGCTGTCAATTGATCCTGTGTGCACATTGGTGACGGTTTTAATAAATATGCAAAAAACCCAAAAAAAACAAAAACAAACATTTCTTATAAAAGTTGCATACTGCATCTTCAACTATAGTGGAATGATTAATAATGAAGATTGGCAAAAGTTTGAATATTTGTACTATTTTTATAAACCGCACATATAGGCTAAAAGGTTTAATATTTGGCTCAATTATCTACAAATGTACAGACCTATTTCTGCCTATACCAGGGGTCTCAAACTCCAGTCCTCGAGGGCCACAGTCCTGCAGTTTTTAGATGTGCACAGGTACAAAACGCTGGAATAAAATGGCTTAATTACCTCCTCCTTGTGTAGATCAGATCTCCAGAGCCTTGCTAATGACCTAATTATTCTATTCAGGTGTGCTGCAGCAGAGGCACATTTAAAAGTTGCAGGACTGCGGCCCTCGAGGACTGGAGTTTGAGACCCCTGGCCTATACATTTCTCCGCTATTCATGGTGGAATTGCTGGAGATCATCTAACATGGCATAATTATATATATAGTTCTCCAGTCTTTCTCCTTTATCCATTCCAAAACCATTTTCTGGTGCGAGTTTGCGATAACCGTCTTGTCAGAACTCTCATCTTGTCCAAGTTTCAATTGTCTGACCCAAAACTTTTAACCTCAGATGAAAGGAAATCGGTAAGAAAGTTTAGGAATAGTGATGCTGGTGCCATGCAAAAGATGGACGGACTAATAAGGAAGAAGAACAACTACTCAATTCTTTAGTTTCTCCTTCAACCAACAGCTAGATGGTTGAAAGTGAGACACAACTGGATGTTAAAGTAGGACAGTGACCCTAAACACACATCAGAGCTTGTTTTGTGACCAATAAGGCAGGCTAATGCTGCGTTAATGTTAGCCTGGTAAAAAACCAGCCCGTTGTACTTTTTCTTTGTAGAGGCTCTGGGCTCTTGGCTTAAGAAAACGATTGTTTGGCCATGACCAAACAATCGCCAGTTCAAGGCTATGAAGCTTACCGGAAATGTTCTCCACTGTAAACAACCACTCCCCACTGCAAAAAGAAAAGTACCAAGTCGAACATGACGGCTGTTCATGCTAATTCAATATTTGGAAGTGTGGTCAACATGGACCGAATTGCTTTGTTCACTTCCTCTGCTGACTTTGCTAAAACTACAGGCAGACTACAATTCTAAGACCGCACATGAAAAAATGATGTCATTGTTCACAAACTCTCTTTTTGTTCGCTGTTTGTCCCAGGAGAAATTATCGAGGTCAACAGTAGAAAGTCCAGACTGGGTAAGGGAGATTTGAATCGAGCAAAATAGCGCAGCAAGGCAATGTTGATGTTGACTTTAGTCTACATTAAGGCTGGCTTATGTTGATGTTAGCCTGCATCAGGGTTAAGTTATGTTAATGTTAGGCTAAGGTTAACATTGACCTATGTTGATGTTTTCTGAATGGACCCAACCTCAGCGTATTGAAAAATCCTAAACATTTTTTAAAAGTCAGGTTGTACACCACTTGCTCTATTACTGTGGGTAATTGCCATTTGCTCCAGGTGCCATCAAAGTCTTGTTGATTTATGTGTTTGTAGTTTCTTTAAAACTTCTCAAAGTGAATATGAAATTGGCTCAGTGTCCTTGAAAATATTTATTCAAGTGGAGCGTGCTGTCGTGGCGCAAGGGTTTAGCACACCCCACGTTTGGAGGCCTTAGTCCTCGACGCGGACGTCGCGGGTTTGATTCCCGGTCCCGGCGACCTTTGCCGCATGTCTTCCCCCCTATGCTTCCCCCCTCCCGTCAGCCTACTGTCACAAAAAATACGAGCCACTAGCGCCTCAAAAACTCTTCGGAGAAAAAAATGGTAAAGAAAATATTTATTGAAGTACATAAGCAAATATATATATATATACATACAAAGTAATAGAATCACAAAATATAAAGGTTATCGTTTGTATGAAAGTCAAAGTGACCAGAAGTCATCGACAACTTTACATCTAGAAATGTACTTGGTTATGCTAATAATAAATAAATTCATTTTGAAAAATAGAAAGGGAATTTCTGCTCAGAAATAAAAGCTGAGAAGCTGGGGAGGAAAAAAGCCCCTTTGCGAGTCTCCAGACAAGATCTGTGATGGTCCTCTACAGTTCCAGGCCCAGCCAGCTAACTTTTGCTGCAGGATGTTTTGCTTTGTCAATGTATTTACAGACAAATCAGTCACAACATTAACATTTTAAGTTATCCTCGCCACATTCGCTCATCAAGTAGAAAAACCCACATAGAAACAGACATGCTCTATAGCTCCAAAATGGGAAAATACCCTTCCTCTTCCATATTACTCCTAAACAACTACAGTAGGAAACAAGACGTTGTGCTGAATGTTGCATTGTTTGCTAGCTCTACACATTATTTCTGTACAGCTGTAAAACCAGCCAGCAGTGGACGCCTTTACGGAAAGGTCCGATGTGCATCTTCGAGCAGTGTGAGTTAGTGAACTAAATGCAGAGTTTGCGTGGCAGCAGTAGCTTTACACATAAAGGCAGGACTGCAAGTCTGGTTCTTTTCAGTTGACCTCCATCTGAAGTCCTCACTGGGCGGAGTCGGAGTCGCTGGAGTCCAGGCTGGCCTGCGTGGGCGTGGGGGTGCGATTGGTCGCCGCTGGGCAGTAGAGGGCCTGCGTGCTCCGTCGGAGGTTCTCCAACGACTGCAGGAAGGAGCGACGTGCCCTCTCTTCTTCCAAGGGGGAAGAGCCTTCCTCTTCTACCTCAGCGATCTCGGCGAAGGTGACCGGCTGGGTTTTGAAGCGGGCCTCCCGGGGTCGGCGGGAGCGACTCTTGCCCTTCGCAGGGCTCTTGGGGACGGGGAGTTGCTGGGGGAACTCCTCTGTGGCGGTGGCCATCAGGTGGGCCGAGAGGACGTGGAAGCCCGAGGTCTCTGGCGGCATCTGACGCACAGCAGCCATGGTGGAATGGGAGCCCGAGTGAAATGAAAATGTTAAGACAGTCTCTGCGGACACAAGCTTGTCCTCTCTTGCTCGTTTGGGAGTCTTGTGGTAGAAGAAGAGGAGAAAAATCTCTCCACTCAGAAGCAAAAAAGCCAGAGAGGACCGGAGTACAGACCTCCAAGTCTTGGCAGAATGGAGAAAATCAGTCTTGAAGAAAAAGCGATTGCTGCCGGTGTCGACTCTAACCCCCGTCAATAGGTTTCAGCTCTGGCTGTTGTTTGTATGCGCCAGTGTCGGCTTGTTGGAGCGAATGCCACCAACAGCTCCGACTGTTTCTTTTATAGTGGCTCACTCCCCACCTTCCGTCTCTTTCTCTCTCTCTCCACACCATGTGTTTACCAGGGCCCTCCCTGTCCCCCTCCTTCCTCTCAGTCAAAGACCCGGCCTCTGAAGCAGTCAACCCCTCGAAATAAACACATGACAAGACAGCATCTGTGTGTCCCTACGCTGTGTAGAGTTTTACGGATATGCAACGAAGGACATCCAGAATCCAAGAACAGTTTTAAGACCATGCTTTAAAAAGTAGCTTTTGAGACTCTAGCTGCGTTGACCATATAATTGAGCAATTTGCAGTTATGCAGCTTCTAACAGGACTTGGTCCAGTATCGCTTTGTATTTAGCTCAGTCCACCTCTTCCCATCAACTCTGAAAAGATTTCCTATCCCTACTGAAGAGAGGCATCCCACAGCTCAGTTCAGTAGTATAGTTTGCATTTTCCAGTCACATTGTAGCATCTTATAGTACAGTCAGGTACCTATGTTGCCTTCAGCTGTTATAAAACTGAAGTATAATTCAAAGATGACTTAAAAGAAAATTTACTTTGTAATTTAATACCGTGAAATTGAGCCTCTGTCTCTTTAAGAAGCTCCTGCTCTTTCTGAATCTCCGCCTTCAGGAATTCATCGCAACATTGCTCCTATTAAACATTGTTAAAAACCCTTTCAATGAGAAGTAGAGGGGAGGGCTGCTCCATTTTTTCCATGTTATAAGTGAAATGATCTGCCAGCAGAACCAATACTTTCTTTAAATCAATTTTAAGGAATTATTGAGTCCTACATATTGTGGAAAATTTACTTATAAGGTTAGTTTTGTCTCATTTCAAGCACAGTAAGATATTTGCACGAGAAACCAGAGCAAAAATACTTGGTAAGATCTTTTGTTTTTGCAGTAAATAGCCTGGACCAACGTAGTGAAGAGTCCACATCTAAATATATACATACGTTTGTTTAAGAATGCCTTCAGTTCAGTCGGCGCTATATTAAAAAGCAAAGTGGACCAAAGCAAAAATTTACAAAGTAGGCTGTGAGACTAAAGCAAATTTGGCAGAGGTGTAATAATTCATCTCACCGGAGGTAGAAAACAAACAAACAAACAAACAAGAAAACAAACAAACAAACAAAAAACGGAGCCTGGTTCTTCCCCACCAGAGGGGCATGACGTAAAGCTGGCCTCTCTGTGTTAATACTGTAAACATGTAAGCTTGACTGCAGTAGAGCAAAATACTGGAAGTAGCAACAGACCCCATGTTGATACATCAGTGTAATCTGCCACCAGTTAAACTCGCAAAACTTGCACTCAAAGACCAGAGACCAAAACATGACAGATACGGGTTATGTGTAGAGAAAGAGGCCAAGTCATCTTACAGGAAAAAGCTCTAGACAGCGAGACAAATCACAGCAGTTACAAGTTAACAACATTTTTGGAGGACAAATCCAGCAGCTTTTCTGCCTTCGTTTGCAGACATGTCTACAGAATGTAGCTTTGCATTATTGTCAAAGTCTTGAAGGCTTTACATTTTACGCTCGAATCTGACCAGATCTCCTCACATTTACACTGCAGTGGCTCATTTGATACCGATAAAAATACCATAGCAGGTCATGACCTTTGAACTTGCAGCACAGGAATAAAATCCATCTTCTGGTTGCTAACCAGCTTTTTATTTCCTCTGTAAATCTTACGATTTGTTTTTGGTGATGAGCTCCGAGCTTGTGAGGTTGGAAGGATACGGAGCTAAATTGAGGCCATAAAGTTTGTTTAAAAGAAAGAAAAAAAATTGAAACTGAAAAAAAAAGAAAAAAGTTCAAAACTACTTTTTAGATTCAAGTTTAAAATAAACTTTTTTCTTTTTTTTGGTGCTACTCAGTATCTAGTAAAGAAGCATGAGTGCAATTGCAGGTTTTACAATTTTCTGGTTGTAAGAAGCAAAATCATAATGTATCTTTTAATATACACTTCCTTGCTTGTATTTTATTTTTATTGCTGTTCTATTATCTGGTCAATTATTTGTAGATCAATACCCCTTCTTGCTTTTTGTCAGTTTGCAATGTTTATTGTATACACACTAGTTGGTTAATTTAAAAAGAAAAAAAAGTCAGTTTAGAAAACAAAGAAGTTCAAGGGTTATGGACACAGTGACTTCCGTTTCAGCGCCATATTGCAAAGGTTCATCCCAGAAACGTTTGTGAAGAAGAGGGCGACGAGCCCGACCGCACAGAGCTGCTAGTGGGAACCAGCGTGAATAAATAGTCAGTGAGAAAAGCCTCGGATCCATCAGCGCTCCCAGCAACACTCCCAGGGTGTCACGTCAGCCTGGCTGTTACCGTAGTGACTATATTTATCAGTGTCACTGCTGACGGTGGGGGATGTCAGAGCCAGAGTGGACTGCTGGGATCAGATCACGCGTTTTTCTTTCATCTGTGACACGGGTCACATGTCTGATCAGAGTATCTGCGTTTCGACGCATTTTTCCAGTCTTGATCTAAAATATCAAACTGATTTCACACTCATTTAAATTTTGCTAGAAAAAAAGAGAGAAAGAAATGAGAAACTCAATAAAACGAGAGAAGCGTATAATGTTGGGCTGGGCGATGTGGCTGGAAAATAAAATTTCAGATTTTTTTAATACTGGATCTGATTTCTGATGTTAAATCCTTGTATCTTTTTTTACTTTCTTTTCCAAAAAAGTACAAGGGAGTAAGGCCATAATAACAAAAAATAAAACATAAAATTACAAAAATATTGTCGTAATAGTATGAGAATAAAGTCACAGTATTACGAAAACTAAGGTCATAATATTTAGAGGAAAAAGTCTATTTGGAGAAGTCATGGTATTACAAGAATAAAGTCGTGATATTATGACTCTATTCTTATAATTGATTATTATTATTTCTTTTTTTACTTTCTTAATGTGGCCTTAATACTGCGTCATAAAATCGAAACTACAAAAACGAAAGAAAATATTTGCAAAAAAGTGGCTTTTATTTCAGTCGTGAGTTGTATGAGAATTTTTGTTTAATTACAAGAATATAGTCATATATTAGCAGAGTAAAGATGCAATTCTACCAGAAGAATGTCTAAAATGATAAGAACTAATTCAAGAAAAAAGCTTCTAGATTTATTAGGATCTGACGTGAGCAGCTGAGTCTATGCGGTAGACTCAATCGTTTCAAAGTCCTGCTACTAATGATAATTTCATGTCGATGTGTTAAAAGAATAAATATTTGTAATCTAAAACTTGTACCATAGTACAACTTTGTACAACTTTGTACAACACTCAAAATTCCTCCTTTTAACCTTTTCGTTATTTTTGTGTAGGAGCTGCCATGAGATTGCTGCTTTATTCTCCTAATCTTATGACCTTATTCTGATAATGTTAACACTTTGTTCTCATATTGTTTCATCTTTATTCTCATAATTAAATCCATAGCCTGGCCCTAATATTCAAAATCCAAACAAACAGAAGCTGTACAACATGCTTGTAAAACAAGATGGCCGCCCTGGACTTGCTGGCATCATTCTGAACAATGAAAACTCGAGGAGTTGGTGAAAAAAAAAAAAAAAAAAAATCCAGATTTTTCAAAAATCAAATCTTCAAAAACCAAAAAATTCTATTAATTGCTAAAATCGATTCATCGCCCAGCCCTAGTGTGATAGCTGTTCAATTTCATTACAAACGTGTCCTCTACTTGTAACTGCAGTCTTCACAGGTGATATAGTGATATAATTATTTTCATTTTCAATTTTAAGCCATGACCACAGTCAGTGAATCGCCGGTCCCTCTGAAGGTAGAACGTTTTTCAAAGCATGGCCTCATGGGATTTCCTCCAGCGCTCCCTCTGGGGTTTCAGGAGTGATGTTATACCTTTAAATAAGTTGCCACGATTTCATCACACATTCATCTCGTGACGCCTCAGTGGAGCTCAGGAGGCGAACGGCTCATCGGCTCTCCCGTCTCACATGCAAAGACTTGCCAAAGTAAACACACCCTCATGCACTCAGCATGTTGTTAACTGGAACTTTGAAATGTTTGGTTTTTTTATATATATATATATATATATACAGATTACAACTACATTCCGTTACTTTGTACTTGTGACAGTGCAATGACAGTAAAGTTGAATTCTATTCTATTCTAAACACACACATACTTGTGTGTGTAT
>CAEFZX010026593.1:0-25913 GCA_903066825.1 Alfaro cultratus | reverse complement strand
TCTACACAAGGAGGAGGTAATTAAGCCATTTCATTCCAGTGTTTTGTACCTGTGGCACATCTAAAAACTGCAGGACAAGCGGCCCTTGAGGACTGGAGTTTGACACCTGTGCCCTCGATTACTGTCTGGCAACCTGGGGGCGTCGTTTTGGCTGAAGGAAACAGAAGCCACACTAACATGCTGGTTATGCCAAATGAATTAGTAACATCCATATCCTGTATGTCAGATGCTGTCTGTTTTATATAATCAGTGATACCTGTTACAAATGAATTACAGTGGACCCCCACCTATTTGCAGTCCAGGATTCATGGATTCACCCATTTGCAGATTTTTCTATGGAAAGTAATGACAAAAATTTGCCTATTTGTGGGTTATTTATAAAATATTCAATAGAAAATGCAGCTGGGGAAGCTGAATGCTGCTTGACTCGCTATTGGCTGGCTTTTGCAAAGCAACCAATCCAGGTGCACGATTCGTTTTCCTTGACACCGACTGGCTGTACACCCAGAAGTGGCGATAAGGGACACTGTAGACGTTAGCTTCTGTGGTACATTTGGTGTTCGAACCAAATGTAACTGAATAGTTAAATTGGAAGTGGCTAGCTACCACAAAAACCAGGGGTCCACTGCACTGTCAATCCTTTAAACGTGGTTGAAAAAAGGAAACATGTCTTTAATTGTAAGCTTCAATATCACAAAAACCGAAGGACTGAAGCAGGGTGTGGAAACCTTTAACACTCATGTGTAAGTTAGGAATGTAAGTTGGAGCCAGGTGGTTCTAATTAGATGCATTGATTAACCGAATATCAATCATTAGCCTCACCTTTGCCTTTCTACAGAATTCCACTCAGTCCTCATTTCCCTTCAGTGTTCTGCCTGGGATTTGCCCCATTGAGCTAGATTTCTCAGGATGCATTTCATCCCGGCCAATCAAAAAAGAAGAGTTATGAATGGTGATGAGTTCCTGCGCTGTTTTTGGAATTGTAGTCTGTCTTTAGTTGTAGCATGGCAATTGAGCGGAGGAAGTGAACGAAGCCATTCAGTCCTTGTTAGCCACGCTTCCAAATACTGAGCAATTAAAGTCAGCAAGAGGAATGTTGAAGACGTTTTATTGCTTGCCACTTCTCTCTTCCCAGAGATGGATGGTAGCAGATTTTTCCTTCATTGAGCTGGTAAGATAAGGACCACAGGCTAACTCCATATCTGTGACATAGACACACAGTAGTCAGGGATTGGCTGCCAGTCCTGTCCCTCCTGTGGTATGTGTTAGGTTGTTGGTTTAGCATGATTTAAGCTATGCGACCCCTGCTCGGTTGAAATTCCATAGTCGAGTACGCGGCCGCTGAATGCGTCGAGGCGCTATTTCAAGGTGAAACAGACGGAAGGAGTGACGGCCAGGATGGGAGGCTTGGCGTGTCACAGAGGTCTCTGCAGCTATCAGTTTGTCAGAACGCCACCTGACTCTGAGCTGGTTGTAATAACCCCGCACATAAACACACATTGAATCCCGGGGATAAGCAAAGCAGTTTTGGCTCAAGGTGATCACTAATGTATTTTGTAGCAAGACAGGTGCTTGGCTGAAAGCTGTTGGTGTCATTGGAAGCTGTCTATTAATTATTTATATAAGGTTGTCTGTTTCCAGTGATGACACAAATGCAGTATGCAAAATATTTAGCTCTTCTCATTATTGCCACAGTGCATGCCGAACTCGTGCTGGCATGCACTGCCTCTTGTTGCTCTGTGGCACTTTGTGCAATGAGGGTTTAAAATGTCTCTCTCAAGTGGCAGCTTGCTAATGAAGCTCTGTAAACTGATCAATATACAGACAAGTCTTTTAACCCTGAAGACTCAATATAACGTCAGCAGTAGCTAAATGAATTGCTAGAACCTATTGGTATATGCAGTAGAATGGGAATCTCTAGCTGAAGTCCTGGATCTATGAAAGACTGTCAGGTTTTCCAAATCCTGAATGTTCCACAGCAGGCAGATGTTGAAAGCTCAAAAAGATGCAACAGAGCTACTTTTCTGTTCTCCGTTCAGCTTTCCTGTCATCTTCTGAAAGTTTGACTCTCACACTTGCTCCTTTGCTCCCTGAATGAACAGTAGTCATGGCTGGAAAATAGCTTTTAAATGGCTTGCTACATTTCTGTGTTTCCTTTGGTGTCACTAGATAAGTTTCCATCCAACTGTCATGTGAATGTTTAGCAAACTTTTAAAATTTTGCAAAAGGAAGTTAGGAATTAGACGTGTTTCCATCTACTGGTTTGGAGCAAACCAACCAAGATATGCAAACCGTGATTATGTCCGATGTTGACACTACACGTGGTAGTGGCACAATGATAGTAGCCAACAAGGTAAATGTTGGCTACTTCATCCCTTCTACTGAAGAGTGTTGTCAACATAGTCTACTTAAAGATCAGAAAATAAGTGGACTTTTGAGTTTCCAATCAAATGGAGACCAGTCTGGGATGATCAAGCTGAAAGTCGGGCAAGTTAAATTTTAACCTGACATTAAAAAACATCCTAAGAAAGAGGTAAGAGGTCTCCTTGCCTGTTCGATGCCACAGTTTAAAAAGGGCACATTATTTTTCTATCTTTCAGGCATATTGGTTAAGCTGCTGTGTACCTTTGAGTACATAGGGAGGTACAGCTAATAGTGGACCGTTGGGCATGGCTTACCCTCAGATAATGACTCATTCCCCCCAAGTCTATCACTGTGTCCAATGACATCCACCCCTAATGAAGGGCTTTCCTGTTCACTCACACAAGCCCAGCTGACCGTCCTAAAGTCCTCCTGTATCTCCTTTACTTCTAAAGTCAGGCTTTTCTCTCTGACCACACACACAAAGCACACACAGGCCTCATTTTCCCGTCTATGCTCTGCCAAGTGACGTGAACTAGTTAGAAACCGCATTACCACTGAAACACTGAGAAACAGCAAGGGCTCTCTACGTTCTGAGGATCCCAAGTGGGAATTGCACTTATTTGTTTTCAGGGATGAAGAAGACTGACAAATTAACCCCCGTGGGAGGGAAGCTGGCGGATACTACTCCTTTCTTCTTCTCCGCTCTGCGCGGCCCTGGAGTGTTCATTATGACCAGAATAGACACCTTCTTTTTAGCGTGTTAGCACATTCTCAAAACAAGACGTGGACCTCAGGGACGCCGGGGTGCAGCGGGAGAGTTGGGAATTCCTTCTCTCCCCCGTCTGCCGCGGTGAAGTTGTTTGCCGGCAGCAGTCTCTCTTGACCGATAATAACATTTGTAAGTGGAGAAGATTGACGTGGATTAGGGAGACTGCTGCTGGGCTTACTTGGTTGCTCATGCACATGAGGGCCGAGTGGATGGTATCGTGCTGAGATGGTGCACATGACAGGAAAGAAAAAAAGACTATGGGTAACTTTGAAGCTCAGGATGTGCATTTTAAACAGTTGTTTGTACAACTAACCGAGCCTGGTGCAAGAGTCAGTGCGTCCTGATTGGGAGCTATCAACAATGGCCTTCTCTGAACATTACAATCAAACCAACTTTCTTTGAGCTTTACATCATGTTATGTTATTTCCTCATAATTGACTTGATTCTTTCATGCGTGTTTGAGGAATCCTTTAATTGTTTCAACCGCCTGGGTGGACCTAGCTCTGCCTTTGAGATGAAGCTCCTCCTCTGAGCTGCAGTATCCAAGCTTTCCAGCTTTTGCCTAACAGAGGAGCCCTCCAATGCAACTCCTGCAGTCTGCTCCTTCAGACTAGCCAGCAGCCAGTTAGCAAACACCTGGTAGAACTGTCCATCTGCTGAGCTCATCATACGAACTAAAACGTTGCTAAAGGGTTAATAGAGGAGCAGTGTTGTGATGACTTCCTAAAAGCAGTTTCAGAGAGAACATGAGTTTTTAAACAGACCAATTTTGAGCTGTTAATTTACAAAATCAAAGTCATATTTGATATATGTAGCATTTTTATAATGACCGAAGGTGACATAGTTACTTGATTGTGCTCTAAAATGGCACCATGTGTCAGGAAAATACATCCTGCCCTTTTTTAATAACATCACCACCTGTACATGGAGCTGTGAGTCCTTGCTGTGCGTTTCTTTGCTAATGACGGAGCCCACTCCCAGTGGAGTTGGGCTGGTGGGAGAGGTTTGTCAGGGAGATGGAAGCCCCCAGTGACAGCTGGCTGCTGTCTCCACCCAGGGGACCTGGGGCCCGTACACACCTTTTTGGCAGGTAAAGGATTTAGTTGGCTTCAGGAAGTGGTGGGGGAGGAGGAGCCCCTTGCCAGAACCCCATGAGGCCCCAGGAGCGTTAATTACAGTTTATGTATGCGCTGTCATCCCCCATGAGCCTCTCTGCCTCTAGAGCTGACTGCTGATGTCTGAGCACTTTGTTCTGTTGGATGAGGTCCCTGCAGAGAAATACCCTGGATGGAGCTTATTATCTATTGTTCTGTGTGGCTTCAACAGCACAGCCGTTATTACTCTTTCGCTGGATTAATTTGCATGTTAGTGTTTTTAATAGCATGTTTGCTGCAATTACTGACATTTTATCAAACAAAATCTCATCAGACTGACTAGAATCTTCATACATAATCAGTTGCTTCATAGTCAGTGTTTTTTGTTTTTTTATCATTCTTTTCTCCGAAGAGTTTTTTGCGGCACTAGTGGCTCGCATTTTCCGCGACAGTAGGCTGACAGGAAGGGGGGAAGGAGAGGGGGAAGGCATGTGGCAAAGATCGCCGGGACCGGGAGTTGAACCCGCGATGTCCGCGTCGAGGACTAAGGCCTCCAAACGTGCTAAACCCCTGCGCCACCACAGCACGCCCCATAGTCAGTGTTTTTAACCTAACCTTAACTTAACCATTGCTCCTTGTGTAACAGCTGTAACCTTCACTGTTATTACATACCAGGGCTGCAACTAACGATTATTGTAGTAACCAATTATTCTGAATATTAATCGATCAGAAAAAGATTTGACACATTCTGCAGGTTTTTAATTTAACCACTTAATCTTTTTTTGTACAAAATAAGAAATACATAAAAAATACAAAATAAAACATTAAACATTCATCATATGGATCTGTTTGTGTCTTTAGTAAAGTTGGTGGTGATGATGATGATGATGATGATGATGATGATGACTGCTTCTCCATGTTTTTTTTCTGAATCAGATGCAGGGGTTATTATTATTATTTTTTTTATAAAAATGAATTGTACAGATTGTAAGGGAAGTAAGAGTGAATAAAGTTTAAACTAAAAATATACTTGCTTCCCATCCTCATCAGAACTGTTTAAGGGAACACATTTTCATGTCAGATATATCTCTATTTCATCTCGATTATGTATTTATTCTAGTTCTTGTTCCCTGTCTATATCAGTTTTGGCCCAATCCTTGTTACTAAAGGTGTTTTTTTTTCTGCTTCGTCTCCTTTGTGTGTTTTTCATAGGTCCAGATTTTGGCATCAATGCTCTCTCCACCAATGGCAGCCAGGAGCCTCACGGCCTGGGCCTCCTCAAGGTGTCAGGCCTAGAGCGGAGTCAGGAACGGAGCCAGGAGAGCTGCAGGGACCCTCAGCCTCCTGAATCCAGCACCTTAAGTCCAGCTCTCGCCCTGCCGCAGCCCGAGGCCTCCGTCGCCCAAATCTCAGCCCCTCTTCAGACCCTAACAAACAGCTCTGCCCAGGCTCCGACTCCGACCCTGCCTCTTCCACGCTCCGAGGCTCGCCCCGCCCCTCGAACCCCTGCAGCCCTGCCTCTTGCCCAGAGCCAGGAGACCTCACCACCTCCTCTTCCCCGACCCCAGCCACAGCCAGAACACCCTACCCACACTAGGCCTCAACCAACACAGAGTCTTCATCCGCACCCTCCGTCCCCTGCCCTTCCGACCCACAACCCCCACCAACAGCACCCCAATCAGGCGGGGCCTCATCGGCCCCCATCACGTTGCCACCCCAGACCCCTTTCTGCTTACAACGGCCTCAACCTTAACGGCCACAGGTAATGCATCAAAACATCAAGAACTCAACATTTCCACAAACACTCAGCCGAAAGCCTGTCAGGCCCGGCTGATTTAAGCTGGAGGTGTCCAAACTTTTTGGACTTTCTCTAAAATCTCTGAGTTGAGTGCACTTTTTTTCCAATTAAAGAAATGCTAAGAAATTGTAAATCTTAAATTTTTCTGATTTAAACATCCATTATTTTTCAAAAAGCAAAGTAGAAATTAACAACTATGGGTATTTTCAAACCTGATAGTCCGACAGAGTTGGTTCGATTGGGAACCAAAGTTGCAACATTTGTTACATTTTGGTGCGGTTTGCTTTCACACTGCATTGTGTCAAACAAACCAAACCCTTTGAAAAAGCTGCTTACCTCTGAACAAGACATGAATGCAACTTCCTTCTTCACAAAATATGGAGTGGTGTCAGGTTTTAGCGGTTGTAGGATTTCTCATTTGTCTTTGGCTCGTGGTATCTTTTGCTAATACCCAGAATCGTGATCGGCCAAAATCAGAATCGGCAGGTCAGGCTCCTTGAAGATCAGTAATTGGTGATCAGCCAGAAAACTGCGATTAGTGCACCCCTACTTTGGACACCCCTGATTTAAGCTATCCCTTGGTTAAGTTTGACATTCCTCAGCTGTGATTTATTAGAATTGCAGTGTTATTTTTGGTATATGTTTCTGAATGGGAACAGAATTGAAATAGCCATATGGTCTAAATATCTAAATCCTTCACTATAAGGATTATTTTCCCCGTATTACATAAAGCCTATTGTAGCATTCCAATTTATCTGTTCAGACAAAGCATAATCAAGCATGATTTATTGTCCATGATAGTCCACTGGGTCCTTTACGGCTGTTGGTAATCTAAGACTTCTTCAGAACCAACTCTGTCCCATCATCAGCTTTGCCTCACAGGCTCCTGGGACTTGGCTTTGCGCGCTCCTCGCTGCGCCAGCTCCAAAAGCTTGCCAGCACGGCAACACGGCCTGGCACCCGCTGTGAATAATCACGGCCGGGGCCCACCGAGAGGCGCGAGCGCTGCAAATGAGCTTTTAGGCTTAAAGCAGGGAGCTGTGGAGACGCAGGCTCTGTGACTGCCCCTGGGGAGAACCCACACACACCACAAAAGACTGTTTGCTAACATGCTTGCGCACGCTCTCTATCCCTCTCATCCCATTTCTGATGCACATGTTCCCTACCTGGCTCTGGAGGAAGTGCTTTAGCAGGAGCTGTTCAAAGACAGATGCTCAGTCTGTTGTTTGCCAGCGGCGGTTTATTTGCATCCGAGGGTGTTGCGAATTTGGTGTTTTCACAGATCCGGTTAGCCCTGGATTCTGTGAAAACACCAGAGTGAGGCAGGGAGGAGATTGTAAATGGAAGGCAGCGGAGGTGTGAAAACAGCGTACTGGGAATTGAATGTGGAAACAGATGGAGACGCGGGGATGTGCAGTAACAAGTGTTAAATTTGACTAATCGTGCCTGGCTTAACTTTGGCTTCCTTCTTCCTGCTTTTTCCATTTCCACCACCAGCAGCAGCAGCAGGAGCAGCACCCCAGGCACCAAGCTGCACGGATCCTCCACTCCCGCCTTGCACCTGACCAACCAGCCGCCTGCTCCGGCAGCTGCCACCTTCCCTCTTTCTCTGGCGGCCAACCAGAGCGCCCCCCACAGCTTCCCCTCTGCGCTGCAGCCCTCGCCACATCCTCATCACCCCAATATGTTTGCGACTCCAGCAGCATTGCCTCCACCACCACCACTGACATCGAGCACCCTGCCGGTACCTGGACATCCCGCTGCTGGGAGTGCCTATTCAGGTAGGCCACAAGCCACTTTGGAAACAATGTCGCCCCCAAGTGGTGTGTCAGGGGACTTTCCCATAAAAAAAAAAGAAAAGAAAAAACATTGCACGCACGTTCCAGATTTTAAAAGCGTCTGATCTAGAGATATTAATATCTGTATCGTTCCAGATATTGGGGAAAAATAAGGACAGATCTATTGAGTGTAATTCTATGCTATCTGCTCTCATAGGTAGTTTTTACAGGCCACCTTTGTGCTTTTCTAAGGAATCTAGATTGCTTTTGGTCATCTCTAGTGGAATATCTAAAATGTTAAGACTGATTCAGACAAGCTGGGTTGTTGTACACTGCTCACAAATGACTTCAAACAAATTTTGAAATAAGAGAGGTATTTATTACATCTTTAAAAACATAAAGAGGAGGAGACATAAAAGGTAGGGGCTTGCCCACGGTCCCATAAAACCAAGAACCTCTACTGTACAAACTGACAGCCAGGGGACTTTACAACAGTCAGGTTAAATGTCGCGGCACATTGAAGAGTGTTTATTTCCATTTTCACCAGCAAAAATGTTCACGAGGAAGAAGCCAATTTATTCAATAGAGAATAAATGGATTTGGATTTTGCTATAAAGATATTCGTGAAGCGTTTATGAGGAGAAAATTCAACCAAAGAAAGTTCAAAATGAAAATATATATCGCAACAACTCACAGAGGAACAGAAGTGAACAGGTTGTCCTGGAGGAAACACTCTCTCATGTCAGTTTGTTGAATTCAGGAGAAAAGCTGTTGATTACTTGGACTCCCATTCTTTCTCCACAGGCTGCATAAAGATCATTAGAACAGCAGATGCTGCTGCCTCAGCATCCATGTGTCCAATCACAGCGTTTGACTGGTCCTGCTGTCAGACAAACCGCATCAACTTGAGCTTTGCTAATATCATTCAAGCCATAGGGAAAGTGCAGAAATGATGACTATGGAGCAGTGTTAATAATCTAATATATCCTTAAGTGAAAATAACATATATTATTAGGATTGGACTCCTTCCAATGTTGCTGCAATATATCTGATAAACCAGCAGGTTACGATATTAACTAAAGTTGTCCTAGGTGCAACTCAAGTCTCTTCTAAAATGAAAGTTATATCTTATTAATTTCTTCAGCTCACATTTCAAATGTAACAGAAAAAAGGTTGGAACAAAGTGAGAGATAAATAACATAAAATCACATAAGTTAATGTGTGCACTGTTCCAAAGCACAGACATGTAACAATAAAAACAACCTTCAGTGTGGTTGTTGTTACTTAGGGATCAGGTTCACATTAGCTATTTTTGGCATCAGTGGGGTGTTTAAAAAAATTTAAGAAAAGCATAGACATAAGAGGCTTCCAGAACTAAATGACATGTTTGTGGTTCGTTCAATCCAGAGCCAGAGAGACTTTTAGCATTTAGCTGGAAGACTAAATATAATGGAACATCCTGGATTTGGAAGCAGCTTTAGTAATGCTGGCTGCTCTAAACTCCAGTCATTGCTAAATAAATTATCATTCTTTGTTTTACAGTTAGTCGACTTTATATAAAATAGGTATTTTTATAGCAAGTAATATTTTATTTAATAACAGAAATCAAAGGATTAATATTCAAATATCAAGCCAATACCAAGTGTGTGTCTGTTTTCCTCTAGAAACCTGTTCCTTAAAGTCACCTGATTAATAATCCGGCTTTTCCTCTCGACTCCCTCGTTTCCAGAACAAGACCTTCTCCGTCAGGAGCTCAACACCCGATTCCTGGCCTCTCAGAGCGCAGACCGCGGCGCCTCGCTGGGCCCACCGCCCTACCTGCGAACGGAGTTCCACCAGCACCAACATCAGCATCAGCACCAACACACCCACCAGCACACGCACCAGCACACGTTCACGCCCTTCCCCCACGCCATCATGCCCACCCCAGCACCACCCATGGTGCGTACCCCAACCAGAAATGTGAGGATAAGTAGAACACACCGTTGTTGGGTTCAAGGGTTTTCATGCCTGTGTTTTAATGATCGCTGTTATAAAGGGAGGAGGGTGGGGATGGTTTGTGGTTGTGAGAGCAAAGATTTTACACCATCTGGACATGGTGTGCCAGCAGCATGCTGCGGTGAGCTGTGGGGAACTGAGGGTTCCGTGTTGGTTTCTTCTATGATGACCATGTGTTCGCTACAGCAGCTCCTTTATTCTCCCAGAAAATCTTTTTTATTTCTTTCTCTCTTTTTTTTACTGTTTTCTCTGGCAAACTCTAAAACTCCAGGCTTTGAATGCTGTTATTTTCTAAATTGGAAATAAGTTGCCCAAAGCATGTTAAGTTCAGAGCCAGCTTTCAGAACATAATACTCTTAATTCATTCTGAATTTAATGACATCATTTGGTCCCGTTTGGGGGTTTTCATTACTGGCAAATGTGCTGCATTAGAACCGCTGCTGTCTGTTAGGGACGACCACAGGCAATGGGTGCCTGACATAAATACTCACGCATTCATAACTGCGTGGCCCACAGAGCATGGGCTTGGCTCTAAAGATACCTCAAAGGCATCATGGCGAAGCCTCTGACAGCTAATGAGGCCATAAAAAGCCTCTTTATGGCCACAGTGTTTAGTCTCGACTGTGGAAATGTCCGCCCTGAGCCTGCAACCAAATGAGAGCCAGCCCACACTGGTTTACAAGGTCTTCACATGATCACAAGCAGGGAGAATAAAAACAGGCTGGCGTTGGGGGCGGTTTAACTCGAATCTTATTTCCCGTCTTCGATCTTGTTTTGTTTGCATGTCCTTAGTTCTCGAATGTATTTTGTGATGTCTGGAGTCCTGGTAACACACGTGAACCGTTTGACCTCTCCTCTTTACACTTCTGTACTCAGCTCTCTTTCGTTTCTCCTACAGTTTGACAAATACCCAACAAAAGTTGATCCCTTCTACAGACACAGTGTGAGTTTCCCTACTGCCTACTTTCTCAGTGTGTAGCTAATTGTTGCTTTCCTGTGACACCACTGCTGGTGTTGTCGCTCTGCGTGTGTTTGTAGCTGCATTTCCATTGACTATTTAATTGTGCAATTTGACTTTTCAAGTATAAAATCACTTAATGCGACAAAAGTGTTTCCAATTTCGAAACGGCCTTGAAAACCACCTCATCCTAGTTCCAAAACTTTTCATCGAAAAACAAGTTTTTTCAAAGTTGTTGTGTTTCTATTAAGGAAGTTCATTTTCAAAATGTCATATTACGCAGTGTTTGCTGCAACATTTCATCCTTCAACATCGCCTGTAGTTGCAACTTGTGAAGCAACTGCAGAAACCAGAGCATGAGATTTTCTATCTCTGCAAGTTGTGAATTATTTCAGGCGTTCCCCTACCCTTGTGTGTTAATGCTGTTTGTCAGAGCTTCAGTTTTTCAACGCACTGTTTTTAAAGCTAACAAATACTGTGAAACTTCCCTTGATGTAACTGCTTGCTTTGAAAATCGCTCAAATCCAGACGCTATTGTTTGCATAACTCTGCTGCATCTCTTATGGTTAAAGAATGTAAACTGAAAAGTGATGTGTTTGACCAGAGCAGGGTGTAGTAAGTGGTCGATTAAATATCCATTGCTAAAAGATAATATATGTAAGCCTTTGGCACTTGTTTGGTTTGCATGCAATTTGCTTGTATTGCAACATTCTAATTTCCATATCAAAGGGATGTTTTCCTCCAATTTATTAAATCTAATGTAAACAAGCAGAGAAGAGTGTTTTTACATCAGTTGGTGAAACATGTCAGCAATTATGTTGAACCGTTTAAAACCACACAACTCCTGAGTTAATGTCAGTAAGCTGAATCTATCTGAATATTAACTGTTTGTTCCATCTCCCCACCCTGGTGGACACGTCTATGAACCTTCTTCTTCTTTTTTGTCTCCAGCTCTTCCACTCATACCCTCCAGCCATGTCTGGTCTCCCTCCTGTCATTCCTCCAACCGGGCCCTTCAGCTCCCTGCAGGGAGCCTTCCAACCCAAGGTAAGACACCCACATGAGATGTTGCGATACTTACAGTAAGACCAATCGCACTTAAAATGTATAAAAATGTTTAACATTTTTCTAGTCACTCAAATTTATAGAGATGCACCGATCAGAATTTTAACTATTAACTATTTTGGACAGCCTTGGCCGCTAACTTTGTAATTACAAGGTGTCGCCTGTGATACTTTGAGTGAATTTACCATTACTCTAAGATTCCCAAAAGCCTGTTTCATGACATACAAAGAGGTCTGAAGCTCAAAATAATAAAATGTGGCAAATTAGCTATGGTCCATTCAGCCTTCCTATTACCTGTTGGAAGTCTTGCTTGCTCTCTCAATCTCTTGTAGTGTGAATGAACCACAGAAATGTCTTGGCATCCGTCCTACATTTATCACAAAAACTACATCTTCATTTTGAAAAAAACCTCTTACATCTCTGAGCTTTTTCTGATTTCATTTTTAAACATATTTCTGACACAAACAAAAGCTAAGTCTGTTTCGCATAACCCAAAAAAATGTCATCAGTGCAATTAGCACTTAGGTATGGTGGATTCACAGATCAAAAAAGGTCAGACTTTTCAGGTGAAAATCATCCAATTCTGATTACCAGTCACCATTTCTCAATGCATCTCTAAACATTTCATACTGTCAGGTTTTTTTTGTGTGTTTCCTATAAATTTGTCACAGCCTACCACAAATTACAGACAATCAAAACTCTTAACCAATCAATCCACATCTTTTGCATTGTAGACCTCTAACCCATTGGACGTGTCCACCAGACCCGGGGCAGTCCCTCACACGTTCTTACAAAAGGACCCTAGGGTGAGAAAGTGTGCTGTGGTCAGAGTCATGTTTCAACACTAAATAATGTCACTATGGAGTCAGTTTCATCTTTTTCTCTGTCTGTTCTGTAGTTAACGGATCCATTTCGGCCCATTCTGAGGGTGAGTCATCTCAGTCCTTGCATTGTTGTGAACACACAAACAGTCGTTATACTTTAAAAGGATTTTCTGATTAGGTTTAGACTGAGTGGTGGGTGGTATCAATATCAGATGTGTTTGGAGGTAAATGCAGAATCGGGATTTAGAAATCTTTTTTTTTTTTTTCCTCAATAATATGCTCAACACAAGGCCATGAAAAAAAGCCATAATCTGTTGTAATTGCCCCACCACCTTTGTTTTATAACCAATCATAGTAATTTTGTTTCACGGCATCCAGTCTACAAAATGTGCATGGACTAAACGAGTTGCTCTTCCTTTGGAATGTTGTGTGCAACGAGTCGAACATAAAAAGAGTCCTTAGTCAAGCAAATCTGAGTCGTGATTAAATTCTCAATTTGGAATGTCCGTCCTATAACAGAGGAAAGCTGCATCAATGCAAGCAAAAGTTGAAAAGAAAGACTTACATGTCGATTTATTCCTAAATTGTTCAACTCTGTATCAAACCTACTAATTTTAATTCCATACAGTGAGATTAGAAATATCCTATTCTTATGAAATAAAATCCCCAGAAAGGATTACTTTAAGCTTAAGCTTTCTGCTGGATGTTCTGCATGTTGTGGTTGTTAATTTGATGGGTTAGTGACTGTTTGTCTCGTGGTTACAGAAACCTGGGAAGTGGTGTGCCATGCATGTCCATATTGCCTGGCAGACGTATCACCACCAACAGAAAGTGAAGGTGAGAGCTCATCTAACTGTCTCTGAACAGTTTCAAACCACAGCTTTGATAGTCGTTAATCATTCTAACCTTTCTGTGAACCGAAGTGAAATTCATGGTAAGAAAGTTATCCTAAATGCTAGGTGAGGCATATTGGCTCTTTGCCACATTGGGTTTTGTCTGCGACTGGACCTTCTAAATGTTGGGTGAGCTGGCAATACAACAAACAACTTCATACAACACAAACAGGGTTAAATTTTTAAACAACATGCTTGACTTTTATATGTCGTCAGAACTTACGTTTACTTTCGGTGCCTTAAGTCCAAACTGAACTTAGAAAGAAATCTTTTCAGTTTTCTGCTCCATCTTCTTGGAACCAGTTGCAGCAACATATGAATCTAAAGGCGACGTTGTCACCAGTTGGTTTTTAATGCTGTTCTTATTGATTTTGAGAAGGAATCATCTGTCTGTAAATGTTTTAACTCAGCAATCTTTTTACTCATTTATTAATGACTATATTAACTTTTTTTCTGTTCTGCTCTGGATGTTCTGTAAACTCTGTGTGCTGCTACCAGGCTTCTCTTGTAAAAATAGATTTTTAATATAATGGGATTTTCCTGGTGAAATTAAGGTTAATAATAATAGTATTATTAATAATTGTCCCTTTGGAAGCTGAACTTCAAGCACCTTTTGTATCCATTAGCGAGGTCCTGGCATAATGCTGGGTATTATACTACTTTGCTAATCAGAAATAAAGCTCAATTATGTTGGTTGGGTTTCCTGCCACGGACTTGACTTTTATAGTCTTGCTTAAATGTTTCCAGTTTTAATGTGTTTGGGATTATTGCTGTGTTGGAACACCTAATTGTAAAGTTTGAACCAGCTGTTGATTTGATGTGAAGTTGAAGAGTTTTTGTTACCCCCTCCCCCCCCCAGCATGATGGTGCCACCTCCGTGGGTCTTCTCTTCTGCACTGTATCCTCTCCTTACATGACAATATAAAACTGGAAACTGTATTTGTTTCCTGTCTTGAACATCATTTGGTCTGACGGTTAAAACTTGGACACGGTTCGGTATTCCGGTTATCTCACAAGCACACCACAAGTGGTTTTGGGGATAAATGAGGCTTGTGAAAACCTCATTTAACATCAGCCCTGTTGGAAGATATGCAGAGTGAGGTTACAAACCAGTTTAATGGCAAGAAAACAACCAACTTACATGAAGTTTACCATTTCTGAAGATAAGAGTGGTCATATATTCAGCCAGAAAGAAAACAGAGAAAAGTCCAATCTAACATGGGTTTCTGTGTTGATCTGGCGTCTTCCAGCAGCAGATGCAGGTCGACCCTCACAAGCTAGACTTTGGCCTCAAGCCCGAGTTCCTCAGTCGACATCCGGGCCCCAGCCTGTTCGGTGCCATCCATCACCCAAGTGACTTGGCACGACCTGCTACACTCTTCTCTGCTGCAGGTTGGTTGTATATGTCATGTTTAATAGTAGAAAGCAGCGTTCCTATTGCTTCAACTTTTATTAACAACAATCAGCTTGAAGTTGGTAACATCACCTTCTTTGGTCATCTCGCCCTCCTCAGGTCCTACCCACCCTGCAGCTGCTCCCTTCGGCCACCCTCCCCCTCATCCAGGAAACTTCCTCACCCCAGCATCACACTTAGGCAAGAGGACTCTCCCCTTTGGTTTGTTTCAGGAAATGAAACATTCCCTTGTTAATTAAATGTGAAGTAACGTGTTATTTCTGTGCCTCACCACAGAGCCTTTCAATAGGCCGTCATCGTTTGGAGGACTGGGGTCTCTCAGTTCATCGGCCTTCGGGGGTCTTGGAAATCCAGCACTCAGTGAGTTTCAGCCTCGTGATGAGCAGTTCGCTACGACGCAACGCATCAGACACCGAGATAGAGGAGGGAATTATCGAGATACGCATTTAACTTGCGTCCTGTTGTGTTTTTTCCACGTGTTGAATCCCTAACAGCGGCCAACTCCGTGTTCGGCCACAAGGAGGGCCCCAACGCACCGCAGCACTTAAACAGCAGCAGCAACAGCAGTCACCAGGAGCCATGGAACCGCCTCCACCGCACGCCGCCCTCCTTCCCCACGCCGCCCCCCTGGCTGAAGCCCGGAGATTCAGAGAGGAGCGCCTCAGTCAGCTCGCATGAGAGGGATCGGGACTCGGATAAGCGGGACTCCGTCGGTAAAGACGACAAAGACAGGTGAGTGCTCCAGAGATGTCCAACTAGTCTCCATTTCTTTATCTTTTGGGAGCACAAAAAGGTTGCAGCAAGAGCTAAATGGACTGCAGGAGGTATTTAAAGTTGGGGTGCGCCTTTAAATCAGGTTTTCTAAAGATTAATGCACCCCTAGTACCGGAGAAAAACTGTCAAAGTTCCCTTTGGAGAAGTGTTGGCTTTTGCTACAGATAAAACGATAGGAATTTATCTAACTTTTTCTTTTTTTTAAATAAGTGGAGATGTAATTATTCTGGGTTACTGTGCTGCAAGCTAATGAGGACGACTTCCTTTGTGTTCTTCTAGGGACTCGGTAGAGAAGCGCCAGCCAAGCCATCCATCCCCGGTCCCCGTCCATTCAATCAACCTACTTGGCCACACCCGGCCTCCTGAGCACCACAGAAACCACCTGCCTCCTGCTTCTGGGGACCCTCAGAGGGACAAGGAAACGAAGGCCAAAGACAGAGAAAGGGAGCACCAAGACTCTTGGAAAGACAACGCAGATGACCACAAGCTTAAGGACAACCAGCACAGTGACAAGGACGCACCAGTCATCCATGACGGTCGAGTGTCAGAGGACAAGGTGCCCAACAGGGGAACCACGTCGCCCTACGTTCGGCAGACCAGCCTGGAGCGTCCTAATGGTGGTCTGACCAGGGAGGTACTGGAGAAGAAGGCGGAGCTACCATACGAGCAGCAGAAGAAGAACAATGAGATCAAAGTGAAGGAGGAGAGGAAAGAGGAGCAGGATGGGGCAGCAGAGAGGATCAGTGAACCCCCGTCACAGGCACCCTCCACTCCAACGCTCCACCCACCCTCCTCGGTGCCCATTCCAATGGGAATGCCAGGGGTCCACCCTATCAACAGCATCAGCGGTCTGGAGAGAACTCGTGTTGTGGCCCCCTTCATGGGTGCCAGCCCCCTTCCTGGGGCTGAGAGGTTCCCCTATCCCGCTTTCCACTGGGACCCAATGAGGGACCCTTATCGAGGTCTGGACATCCACAGAAGGGACCCTTTGGCCAGGGACCTTCTGCTGAGGAACGACTCCCTGCACCGGCTTGCGGTTCCACGCCTTTACGAGGCCGAGCGCTCCTACCGGGACCGGGAGCCTCACGACTTCAACCGCGACCACATCCATTCTCTGGCCTTGGAGCAGCGGAGGGAGCAGGAGCGCGCACAGATGGAGGAACGCGACCGCCTCAACATGCTCAGAGAGGACTATGAGCACGGCCGCCTCCATCCCTCCATGCACCACCCGGTCCTGGACGGACACCTTCCCCACCCCGCCTCGGGCCTTATGGCCCCAGGGCTCCCAGGCATGCACTACTCCAGGGTGAGCCCATCAGCCGCAGCAGCAGCTGCTGCCGCGGCGCATCAGAACAGCATCTTAAACAAAACGCCACCCACAGCGTCGCTAAGCGCTCCCCCGCCTCTCATCCCGACCCTGGGTGCCCGGCCCGGTTCCCCCAGACGGACTACTTCGCTGGCCACAGACATCAGGGACAGACCGACTCACAAAGACATCGAGGCGCGATGAGTTGCGTCGGCGTTCCCGTCAGCCCTGTGCCTCACCGTCACTAAACTCACACCCAGCACTTAGCTTTGGATAAAGCGAGACTGTAACATAGCTGTGAATAATTTATGTAGGCAGACGTGTCTACACATGTTTTTGTATAAAACTAAAATGAAAAGAACCTTTGTTTTTTTTTTTAGTTTGCTCCATGGTTTTGTGTGTTTATCTTGTATAGCAAAAGTGATGTGGAGTAAGGCTAAACTTTGGAATGTACAGCTACTTTAGCACTGACAGTCATGTAGATAATGTACAGTCGCTGTTGCTCACTCTGTATGGATTGAAAAATCATGGTACAAATATGCAAAAGAGTGTTTCGAAAGCTTTACTTTGACTAAATGTAAATATAGGAGTATTAAGGCTTTGATTCAGAATGTGCTTTTTGCTATTTGTTTTCTTTTCAGCATGTTCCAGAGATAACCCACACCCCCACATACAACTATGCAACAAACGTCTGGGCTCCTGTTCTGAAAGCTGGCCTTCTCAGCACTGCTGATCATGCACCAATAAAGGAAAACATGGCTGAATTCTCTTCACCACACAAAATTCATAGAGAAACACAAGCTTTAAATGGGACCTACTATGCTTCCTTGATCAGGTTACAATAAGTCAGAGCATGTTCATTACAAAATCATTCCTAGATGAGGAGATTTCAGTCTTTCAAAATTAGCTGTTTTAGGGCCTTGTCACTTTAAAAGAAAATGATTGCAAACTCATGCGCAATTATACAACCATTTGTCTTTGAAAAGCAGAAATGGAGCCTCCTGCACAAGCAACAATAGTACACCTAGTGGTTTCAAGATTGTAAGTCAAAAACACTTGTCTTTTCCAGCAGCCATTGCACAGCCCATACTGTGGTAAAACCTCCTGACCAAACAAAGTTCTAGGTGAGGGGGTTCGTCTGCTGATTTGTGGCGTTATATTCTGAGGGTTTTTGAAATAGATCCTTTTCAAGACACCAAAAAACATTAACTTATTGCCAAAAACCAGCTGGATGTTTTCTTTTTTAAGCACTTGGGCTGTTTTTAAAAGTACAAAAACTTGCAAAATGTGAAGTTGGCATAATAGGTCCCCTTTAACTGCTCCACATTCTCGGATTCAACTAAATGATCGTATTTAAGAATGATTCTATCATTGTAGTGACAATCTACATTCCTGTATTGAATCCTAAAGTATTTTCTTAAATGTAGCTTCTCAATGAATAGTTTATTTTGTCTCCCATCGTTCTGGTTCTGGGGGGAATGCAGCCCAGTCAACACCAGGAAGGCACGTTAGCCCAGCTGATGGTGTGTAAAGTACATGTTTTGGGAATGAAGTTCTGTTGGTCGGACAGTGTAATAAAGTGCTTTCCTAAGTTGTTGTACCTACAAATACAAAAAGACAAAAAAAGCAAGTCTGAGCTATGGGCCGTTCGTTTCTAACTCGCAGAGATCTATTTTAGTAGTTCCTGAAGGTTTTAGTTGTGCGCTTCAAAAAAAAAAAAGAAACTCTGTGATATCATGTTGTGCAGTGGGTTTTGTTTTGTTTTTATCTATTGATAAAAATGTCCACCAGAGCCATAGTGGTTAGTTAATGCGTAATGCAAAAAGATTGTTACCTGAGAAACTCTTTTGCTGTTTACCGTGTACAGAGGGAGAAAAAAAATCTTTCTAGCTCATGTACAAAAAAATGAAGCGACTGAATCTTCAGCATGTTCCTCATTTAAACTTGTGATATGTAAATTGTGCCATGTTATTAAAAAATGTGTACTTTAGCTGTCTTTGAGCCATTTTGTCATGTTACAACCGTAACAGAAAATCTTCTGCAGTCACCCTCAATTAGCACAGTGAAAACTGGAAAGTATTCACAGCGCTTCCTTTGTTCCACATTTTGTTATTACAAATTGTATTAAATTAATCTCTCCTCAAATTTTTACACACTAATAATTAATGAAAATCTGGAGAAAAAAAACAGCATATTTTTGAGTGTACTTCAAATGTATTAAAGATTAAAAAGAAAAAAACAAGATCACATTTATGTAAGTATTCAGAGTCTTTGCTTAATAGTTTTTTGGTCCACCATTGGCAGCGATTACAACCTCAAATTCTTTTTGGAGTATGATCACAACCTTATTCCAAATTGTATTAGATTAATCCTCAAATTTCTACCAATCAATACTCCAAGTCTATTAAAAATAGAAAACCAAGAAATCACATTTGCGGAAGTATTCGCAGCCACGAAGCTCAAAACGTAACTGTTTCCACCGGTCATACTCGAGTTGTTTCTACAATGTAAATGGAATCCATAAGTAGGAAATTAAATTGATTGGATCTATTTAGAGACGCACACGTGTCAATATCTCGGCTCCCATCGTCATGAAATCAAAGGAATTGCCTGTAGACCTCTGAGACAGGATTGTCTTGAGGCACAAATCTGGGGAAGGATCCAGAAGCATTTCTGCTGCCTCCATCATCATCGGTCGATAAAAGAAGGTTGAAACCAGCAGGATTCTTCCTGCGCTGGCAACTGTGTAAGAAAGTCCTCAGTCAGAGAGGAGACTCAGTGGTCACTCTGTCAGAACGCCGGTGCGGAAAGAGGAGAACCTTCCAGAAGGGCAACCGTCTCTACAGCAACCCACCAATCAGACCGCAATAGAGCAGCCAGTTGAAATACACTCCTTACATTACATCATTGAAATACTTTTTTTATAGAGATGGAGAAAATTTTTCCAATTTCTATCCTCATCCTTTCAATTCATAATCACGCATTTAGCCTATCACTTAAAATCCAAATTAAATTCTAAAGTGTTGCGTTTCTAATATCAAAAAGTTGGAAGAGGTATACATACTTAGAGATGTAATTTGATGATATGATTGAACACTTTGTCATATGCTCTGTATTCCACAGAGGAAACCTGAGAATAGCGCTCATCTGAAAAATAATCCATTACATTATCCATTGCTTTTAAAGGAATTTAATCCAATCCAGAGTACCTTTCACTGTGCTACAGCAGAAAGAGCTGGCACACTGCAAAATGACTTGACACTTGCTACTCTGACAAGTGACTGCTGGTGCTTGGTTCAATAACGGTGCGCTGAAAACATCAGCAGCCTTCACAGATGAATCATGGCACAGTGATTGTGTATTCATCAGAGGATGCAAGAGTTATTGACATTCCCATTACACTTAATAACCACAGCATTCATGCACCCTTCTCTGACTAATGTTTAGCACTGAGTCAGGCATCCATCAAAAGCAGACTCGATCCATTACTGCAGAGAAATGTGAGTTGCTTTTATTCCCTCCAAGTAAATACCTCCTGCCTCTGAGACCGACTCTAATTTTCCTTTTTACAGACATAAAAGACTCTACAGGGTTTTTTAAAATGGGAGGTGTGCTGTAAATAGTTCAGCTTAGTTAATAGATGTGAAGAAATGCATTAGCCGTCAGCTTTCTCCAATAAAATGAATGTGTCGGCTTTGAGAGATTTTCCTTCTGTTATTGGAGTCTGATCTTAATCTGGTAAAAACCAGACTATTTGCTTTGTACAGAGGGTCTGGACTCTTGGCCGTTGAAAAATGATTGCTTCCTGGAAGTGTGGACTGTGTAAGTTTTAAATGTAACCCAATCACTAGCGATTGGCCATGAATGCGCCAATTCAAAGCTATGAAGCTTACCAGAAATTGCCTGTGTTGTATACAACCCTTCTGTACTGGAAAGAGAGAAGCACAGAGCTGAATAACATGGATGCTAATGCTAATTCAGTATCTGGAATTAGCATTAGCATTAAAATTTTGCAATCTTTTTGGGCTGCAAAAAGATTTGCAGCCCAAAAAGATTTGCTCACTTCCTCCGCTACATTGCTAAAACTACAAGCAGACTACAATTATAAAAAAACGCAAAAAAAACACAATGTCATCATTTACAACCTCTATTCTTGTTCGCTGATTGGCCCAGTAGAAATTCTAGCAGAGGGAATCCAAGTAAATGGGAGAAAGCTCAAACTGCCTGTGAAGTGATATTTTTAATCGAGCGGAATGGTGCAGGAAGGCGATGGCCCTTTTGGTCTGGCACTAGTGATGTGCACGATTAAGAGGTATGTTGTAATTTTGAGGATTCAAAATTAGCTCTCACTCAATCCTGCTAAAGGGAAACATTTCTGACTTAAAAATAAAAATAAGAAAAAATGTGACCAATTTGGCTTTTCGTGTAACATGATCCATTGACTCTGTCGAGAGAGGTGGACTCACTGTATTCCTTGTTTCTGATTTGTCCGGAACCACAAATTCTGAGTAAAGTCAAGGTCCGGTAAGGAAGTGTTCCTTATTATTCTTACATCTAGCTGCACTGGCTAGTCTTTGCTTGAAGGAAGTGTTTTATAAGAAGTGGAAGTAAGTTTATGAAATTATTTTGAGTCCATAGTCAAACATATACAGGTCTAATTGGGTTACTTTTAATAATACCAACCCAGAATCTCAGACAAAGAAGACATTACTGAGCCAACAACAGAACCTGAACATAAATAAAAGAAACATGTTAGCCAATGTATTGGCTGTTGATGCTGATTGTGTTTTCATTGTACTACATTTTAACCGACTGTAAAAAAAAAAATAAAAAAATGTGTCGATATCATGACACTATTACATTTATTTTGTTTCAGTTCAGCCAGAAACCCTGCTCTCAAATACAGAACGCTGTAGTTTGGGATGATCACCAGTAGAGGGCGACAAACCACCAGAAGTTAGTCTCCAGCACCTCTTCAGTACCCAAGTGCTTTATAAACATTAAAATCTGCGAACCTACTATTTTCTGAGCATATCCACTTTTCAAAATAAGCAATCAGGAGAATAATATCTAATTCATAAGAATCTATGGATTTAATGTTTCCCTCTGCTTTTGTTTTACACTGTAAACAGAGAAGGGATTAATTCAACATGTCCACCCTTTTATTAAAAAGTCGAAACCGTGATAAAGTACTTCCAAACTTGTTCCACCTTTATTATGACACATATCCTGGGCAATTCACCCAAAAATAAACATTTTTGTGCACAATAAATAAAAATCTAGACTCAGTCATGTTCATAGATCTTCAAGTGATCCAACACATTATCAAGCAACTAGTTCTAGAAACTGACTAAAGTATTTATCAGATGGGAATCTTTGGAAATGATGTATGGCAGTACTAAAAAGATGGGATTTTTATAAGGCTGTCGACACGTTTAGACCCAGTGAGACTGTTTCATTAAAGCAAAGGGTTACACAAACGTGTTGGTATATTGCAAATCCTTAAGTTTTTGCAATATGCCGACTGGTTATTGTTTCCTCACTGGAAAATAAAAAAAAAAAAAAAAAAAAAAGATTTTTCTTGCAATAATACCAAACATAATCCAGAACCAAAGTCCTAGAAAATCCTTTCAGTCCTTTTGAATGTGGCATTTTCTTGAAGTGAGATAAATATATTCAGGATATTAACCCATAGTGATGTGATCCTTAAGTCACTCTAACTGCAGCTCCACGTCGTCTTTTGTAATCTCAAAACAGTGATTCATTTCCCATGTCCTGTTTCCAGGACATGGGAAACAGGACATGTGCAGGTTCAGTCAAACAGCTACTCAGGACACAGCAGCAGCATTTTGTTCCAGACTAATACAGATTACTGAAAGCTAAAACAGCTTCATCTGACAGGTGACAAAACTGTGCAATAAAGCTAAAAAAAAAACCAGCACATTAAACACTTACTGGCACTGTTACTAGCTATAATAAAACTAAATTGCAGCTGGGTTTTTTCGTCCTACTCTTCTTCTTTTTAAGTTTACGTGAGTTTCCAGGACGTTCCTATTGGTAATCCATGACTTCCTGTTTCCCTGGGGTATAATTAAGACACCACACAGAGACTCGTTGTTTTCTAACCCAAAGAAAAAAACCCCATCAGATTTAAGTAAAGTAAATGTGTGTTGAAAAGCGGAAATGGGAACAAGATAAAAGCAGCAGTTAAACCTAAAATTGTTTATGTTACTGGCAGATTTTGGTTTAGGGTAGAAATTTACCTTTACCAATATGTTTCTTGTGACTGTAGGAATCATTACCGTTTTGGAGAGACCCAGCCAGAGTCCCGACTTAAAGGGGATAAAGATTAGGGTGATGGTAAGGAGGCCTTTCCAGCCTTAAAGATTTGGAGCTCATCACCAAAGATAATTTAGCAGTGAAAACATGGAAAAGCTGGACAGAATTTTTAAAAAAGGTTTGATTCTTGAAATGCCAATGAAGATCCTGCCAAACCTTTTTTTTGTGATAAATTGTAAACAAAAATAACCATTATACCTGCCAGGTACTCTTAAAAAGTACATGGCATCAAAATACCACAAGGGTCAGTGTTTTTTTTTTTCTTTTTCACTTTTTTATTTTAACTTCACATAAATAACATATCTGTAATGTATACAAGTAATTAACATGTTGCACTTTCTTAATGATTAAACATTATATTGCTCTGATAATAGTTTGGAACTGCTGCTGATTATGATGGCAGGAGAATTAGGAGCTTTAAATAACTGGTTTAACAAAAATAAATCAAAACTAAGCTATGACAAATAAGCTATATTAGATTTAAAAAACAAGTAAAAATAGTGTTAAGCTTATAATAATCAATATTAAAATACAAAAAGTGCCTGAAATCTGACTTTTTCAGAGTGATTCTTGATAACTTGCTTTAGAACGCTCCTGTTAACAAAATAAAAGCTAAAATGTTAAAAGAATTGCAATATTAAATTTTGTAAATAAAAAAATCATTGCACATACTTCCAACATGAATTACTGTGTGGAGATCTGAGGAAATGCAAACACAAAACCTGCTTCAGGAGGAAGATGTGACCAAACAGGCCGGTCACAAGAACTAATTTTGCAGGACGATAAATTATCGCAGAAGTTATTGCGATAAATGATAATATTGTAGTTTTGGCACTAACTTTAAATAAAAATATTGTTAATGGAATAATAATGAAAGAACACATCCTCAAAAATCAATAAACTTTCAATTTTAATGTACATTTAACCCTGGAACAGGAAGACATTTTAAATATCCAAACATAAATAAACAAAACAACAAATTAAATGGACACTGAAGTTTCTCAAAACAAAATTGTCCTTCAGAAAAAAGGTCTTGCTGAGACCAAAACACCAGACAGAAAACTTTCTACCAAAATCCAGATTTTGGTAGAAAGAGAGCCAGAACAGAGAAAATGAGCTCTTTTTAATTTATCATGCAATTAATCAATTTATTGCTTATTGCTCTATGACCAAAGAAACACAGGAACCAAAACAAACCCCAGATCTAATCCTAGAAATCCTGAGTTTAAGACAGGCACCATGACTCCCATACGCTGAGACACCTTGGGGTTTTTCCTCAGTATTAGATTATGCTACTTCAATACATATGAATTCAACTTAAGGGCTTTTACACATCTTTACAAATAGCGCCTATAAATGCGGCGAGCTCTGCAGTAATCCCAGAGAATGTCAGACACATCTGAAGCGTCAACAGAGACGGAGTGGAGCCGCATTTAGAAACCACACAAAACACCAGCACTGCTAACCTACAATCATCCTATGTTGTCATTAAAATTAAACAATGTTTACTGCAAAACCAACTGAATAATTGATCCTTTATGAACATTTGAAAAAAAAGAACAGCGACAATAAATCAGCAGTGGATCATACAATAAGTTATTAACTCTGAGGATTGTTGCTTTTTGAGAAAATACGACCTCTGAATGCAAAGGTCTTTATCAAACAACAAATTGGCTCAATCTACAATCTACAGCTTTTAGATGAAATATAATAACACTAAATGTTTGCCATTTTTCCCTTGGGTATTTGTTTTTTGGGAGGGATCCAGAACTGGTAGATCAGAGATAATGTGATCATGCACTGTCCTACAAAAGTTGAAATTAAATAAAATGAAAATCAGTTTCTTCTCAGAGGCTTGAAAGGAATTCTTGAGGCTTTCATAGATATTTTAAAAAATACATAAAAAAATCCCATCAAGTCCTGAAAACCTCCCAGCGGTTTCTGCCTTGTGAACACAAGGTGGCACCAGAGTACATGGATGTAAAGAAAGGCAGAGAGAAAAAGGCAGAGAAAACTTGAACTGTCATCATGTGCTCTATGGCAGGTGGAGGCCACCTGAAATAGGAGAATAACCAGTTTGACGGCTTCACTTCCTCTGACCAGAACCGCTTCGGTATTTGAACGTCGCCCATGCTGTCGAACTGGAAGAACGACATGGTGTGCCTAAAGGACACTCCTTGTGTTTCCTGTGTCTATTGTGTGTGAACCACAGATCTCACTCAGCACCACAAAGCTCCACTATTCCTCCTGATTTTCTGCCAGATGACACGCAGCCCACCTGCTTTACGGCTGAGCCTGTGTCGCACCAGCAAACAGAAACATGCGACGCTTCGCCGCCACTGTAAACAGAACCTGCCTCCGGGAAATGCCTGGTTTCTCAGTAACCCAAAACACAACAAGATCATGTTCAGCGAGATAAACAAAGCTATCTGCGAACCTATTGTGGCAGCACACAATTCACAAGCCCCACATCACTTTTATCTTCTGTGGCATGAAAAATAATTTGTCCCGTGTGAAAAAGATACCCACAGTATATATA